>CABEGB010001278.1:0-92263 GCA_901521435.1 Crematogaster levior | reverse complement strand
TTTCAAATAGCATTGCAAAAAATTATCAAAATAATTGTATAAGAGAGTTACTTTTTCGATTCGATATCGGCAACGCTGACTGGGAAAATGTACCTATTCTTAACTATTATAATTATTATGTAGATTATTGAACTGTCTGTTTGCAACAAGAGCATTATTTATCAACATTTCTGCTAAAAACTGAACAATAGAAAAGAAAAAATCCTATTTATCAAACAACGCTAAAATGACATTTTCTGGTGCTAAAATCTCAAGATTATCACTTACCTTGCATTATTGTAATAATATATAGGTCTTCAATGCAAAAGTTTTCCTTCCGTCCTTTCCATGAACACAACTCTGCGCAGGAATTTGTAAAGACCTTTGTGCAAGTTCTTTGGATATCCTCACGCGCTGTGTGACCTCCGATTTTTCGTACAAACGTATTCTGCAACAGAAAGATTATTACTATACTTGCAACAGTTTCAACAAAAATTGATTTCTCTTCGTGGGGTGTTTAAAGAATTTACTTACGAATTGTTTTTTCACATCTGGATCTTCATGGATTTTTTTCTCGAAGGCTTCAATCTCCGCGATTGACTTTAATGGCAGAAGAGGCGTTACGAGGTTAATATTTCCTGAAAGCATAGGTCTTCCACGGTCGACTTTCTGATGAAGCTCTCGTAGTTCTATTTGAATCGACGCAAGCATCCGAATAATTATTCTTGAATATTCTACATCAGAATAAATGATAGAGAATATTTCGAAAGTATTTTAATGTTCCTTTTGTAAATGTCCAATAAGTCCAATAGGTTTCACCTTCCGGACTACGGTCCGTCGCTTCTATGCCATCGAAGGCCTTTCTGGGAAATGTTGAAACTTCAGGAAAATGTTTTTTCTTGCCGGTTGTTGGCGTCATAACCGGAGTCGAAATCATCATGTATGGGTCATCCACGTCTTCCGCTTCCTTGTCTATGTCGCATTGGTCTTCTATAGCACAGCACAAGACATCATCACTCAATTTTTGATAACATAATATCAATATATATAATTCAATATAATTTTATTAGTATAACATTATATTTTTTAAATAAAAATTATTTTGTGACTCGTAAAAATAAGATTTTTTGTACAATGCATACATTTCACATGATTTTTATGCTTTTCATCTGACTCGATTTTCTGAATTTTTTCTACTTTTCGGAAAAAGTTAATAAAAATTTGAATTTAAATGGACAATATTTATAATTAACATTGCAACTACTTACGGTCTGAAACTGAAGTACCGTTGTTCTTACAGCTTAAAACATCAGTGTTATCCGTTTCACATGCTTCTGTCTCTTTGGGTCGCGCTACCCTAATGTGTGATTTTGTGACCCGTTTTGATTTTGTTGCCTCGACATCGTGCGAGTATTCAAATCTTACAGATTCTGATGTCTCATCAGAGCTGTTTGGAATCGGTGGCAGGTCTAATAATATGTTTTGACCTGCAAATTCGTGATTTGATTTTCGATAATGTTTCATTGTCACTTGTGTGTGTGTGTGTGTGTGTGTGTGCGTGCGTGTGCGTGTGTGTGTGCGTGTGTGTGTGTGTGCGTATTGTGCTGCGTGCGTGCGTAGACATGATATTGTAAAACCATCACTGAGATTTCTACACAAAAATTTACAAACAGCCTCATCTTAAATAGCTCACGATGGAATGCGCAAGAGATAATACATAAGAATTTGAAATTCATAGAGATTTCAAGTTCAATAAAATTGTAAAAAGTTCAAATTGCGAAATGGATTCTAAAAAATACGTTATATATAGACACCCCTTGTGACATTCGAAGAATAGACGACGAGACATAACAATCTTCAAAAAATTTGTTAAATCAGAATATACGATGGCTAGAACTTACGCGGTTCTCGTGCCTTTATCCGTTTCAAAGTTTTAGATTGATTTTCATTTTCGGCATCTTCGGATGAGGAGCTCGATTTTCGTATAGGCATCACTTGTCTGCGTCCTTTCCCGAGTTGGTCATCATCAGTAGTTACATAATTTGCATCCTCCGCGACCTTTCGAGCCTTTTCATAAGACGCTACAAAAAGTATTTATTATAAATAAAAATATCGCAGATGTTCCTTTATTCTATGATAAAGAAGTATACCTACTGCAATATTTTTCGATGGCAACAGGCAACTTATTCCACGACTTTTTATCTGGTTCAGATCTTTTTGCTATTAGCGTACTGGCGTTTTTGCAATGTACCGGCCACCAACATAACGATTCTTCGTCATTTGTTTCAAGCCAATTAGCTGGTACCTCGGAAACTTCGTTGTCTTTGAATATTACGACTGCATACGCCATGTCTACCACCAACCGTAAGTGAAAACGAGGTAATTTCAAAATGGAACCAGAGAAAAATGGAACAAGAGAGAATGAGATTGCCAGAAAAATTAAATTTGAAAAATGCAAGGAATGATCTTTTTTATTGGATTAGATTCTAAATGTCAATAATTATATTGCAGTAAAGGAATCACTATACTCGAGGTGGTTTCTTCAGGATTTTGCAATTTCAAGCACTTTCTCTGTATTTGCGATGCTAACAATGTAATCCGTTCAGATATAGATCCTTCATTAATCAGGGAGATGCCAAATTTCTCAGAATCGCACGGCACTAAAAAAAGTGATCTCGTGTTGCTATACTTATTACCTCTTACGTAAAGAATGTTATTATCGCTGAAAATTTTTGTTACGATAAAAATCGAATCATTATTCAATTGGCAACAATTCTCATAATTTTCTGTTGAGATGGAAAATCCATCAAATTCGAGACGTTTAATCTTCATTGCAGACCTCGAATAGTGTACGATTGGATACGATTTGCGATATTGAGTTTGAATAGGTAGATCATTTTCTTCTGTTATACGATTCACGATTTGATGTAATGGTCTTTGCGAATTCTTAACCTGTTTCTTTATTGCCTGCAAACAGTTTTCAAATTTAAACGCGCTGAATTTATCTAAGCAGCCAAATCGGGTTACATCAGAAGCAAGGTGCACGAGATTATGTACATTATATGTAATGTATTCTGGACCATATAATTCGCCGTAATGAGAGACAAACCAGCACAACAGAGATCGAGCATAATCATTCATAACCAAACACAGTTTAGGATCAGATAAAATACGGATTGCTACGCTCAATGAAAGAAAATGATTATATAAATCTTTCCGTAAAACTGATTTCAAAACCACAGGACCGGTGTACAGAAGAAATTGACGCAGCTCAGTAGCCTTCCATCTATCGATATCGTTAAAACTTCTCGGTTTTCTGCAAAATTCTTTAGTTATGAAACATTTCATTGACTCTATAATTTCTGATGCAGCCTGCAGCTGTTCGTTAGTAAGTCGAACATTTTTAGTGCCTTTAACCCAGAACTGAATAAGACGTTTGATAACTCCCAAGCATACAAGATGCATATAATCTAAACCAACTTGAGAAACCATACCTATATTTAAATTTAATAAATCTGAATAACCCACATGATGCTCAGGCTGTTGTTGATGTTGAAAGGAATTATCGGTTCTTAATTCGCTATCTATTTCAGGAAAAGTAATGCGATGCCCACTACATCTCCTTCTTGAATACATTTAGAACATCCAAAGTATCCATTGTGACCTTTCGTATATGTGAGAAACGACTTTGCAGGTGCATCGCAAACAATTGCCTTGATAATTACACAACACTTATGACCATCAATATCAAGGCCGTTTTCAAGAATTTCAGTCATGTCAATGATAAATTCTTTCAGATAGATATTAGCGTCAGCAGGTTTCTTGTCACCATAGTATATGCCAACAACGATAGGCTTCGTGTAGAAATCAGTTTCGATTGACACTAAAATTGGCCAAAATTGAGCTCGCGAACTTTTAAACAGAGGTAAACCGTCACAGTTTATATTTATTTCTATTTTATAAGGGATAACTTGAAAGTACTTTGCAATCGAACGTTTTAGTCCACCTGTTAGTCCAAAATGCGCATAATAGCCATCATTCATTGGTCGAATCTTGTATGACACATTTCGAGGTGTTTTTATAAGAGTTCGAACATCTATTGGTAAATCAGAATGACCATATAAAGAGAGAATTTTCAATAATGCATTTACGCTTCTGTGTGGCACATTATTTTGTACAGTCCAGCAGCGTAATTGATCCGCTAAACTCATATCGACACTATTTGGAATGTCATAATTAGTTTCGACGAAGGACTCATTACTAGAGTCACTTGACGAATATTGGGGAACTTCGAAATGTATGGGACTTTCCGCTTCCGCTATACGATTTGTCCCAATATCATCAGTATCGTCCATGTGAATACAGACATTCCTTTGAGTTATAGGAGTATCAAAATCCGTGGAAGAAACTGATAACTGATCGTTATTGTGTATCTCATTGGTAACTGAATAATTGAGTGGACTGACACGATCGATGTGGTAATTATGAGATAAAGGTGTTGTATCTGATGTAACCCGAGAAGTAGATGGCTGATTGTGATCTGTCAAGTACCATGCGATTTGTGCATTGAGCATTTGGTTTTTTCTACGTTTAGATAACGAGGAAATATCTTTTGACATTTTTGAAAACAGTACTTAGTAAAACTATTACGTGAAAAAAGTACTTAGTAAAACTATTACGTTTACTAATATTTTTACAGTAAAAAATACTTAATATCATAAATTTAAACTTATAATGGATAGAAAGGTAGTGCAGGTGTAATAATATTGAGGATATTGAGTTCAATTACAGTTGGAAAATCTGAAAGATTAAAACAAATAAGAAATGATAACAGTTTCAAATATCAACAGTTTTCTCTGTAATTTGCCTTTAGTTACACTATTATTATGACAATAATAAAAAGCATTTATTTGTATTATTAGTTAATTTAAAAAAAATTGTAAATATTCGTAACAGTGTACGAATCAGAATACAACAGCGTGTAGTAGCGTATAATGGATGCAATTCAAAAACAAAAATATATAGAAATCCAGATTGCTCAAACACATAATATTTGTTTTACAATCTATAATGGTTTATGCAAATGCGACTAGCTTCTAACTTTGGCTATTTGGAAGCCACAAAATACAAAGGTTAGATAATAATGCAAGGTAATAACTATACTATAATAGACTTGAGCTAATCTGTTTACGAATGTGGAACCAACAATGAAATAACACAAAGAGACAATATAAGTTTTTACGTCCGTTTGCCTAATTATTACTACACACGTACCTGATTAATAACGCGAGCTTCTGTAAATTGTCCTTTATAGTTGTAAATTATTGATATATATCTCATTAACGTCTTTCACTTTTTAGTGCAAAATTATATATATATATATATCACCAAAGATTGTTTCTCATACAGCAAGCACGGAGGATCTGTGAAAAAATTATCAGGATTATTAAATTTATTTGCTGAGATGTAACTATTGAAGTTAGAAAATTGACTAACAATGAAAAACATGTAGATGCCAGACGGCAAACGGTTTTGCAGCTACTAAGAGCCTAAGCCGTACACGAATGTGGACTCATATATGTACACTCGCCGTCATTGATTTGTTCCGTGACCCCTTTCCGCGGGGCAAGGGGAATATGGATATGACAAATCAAGGGCGGTAAAACAGGGCCGCCGCTGGGTGGCGCCACGGATATTCTCCATCTTCTCCATATTCCCCTTGCCCCGCGGAAAGGGGTCACGGAACAAATCAATGACGGCGACTGTACGTGTGTATCTTCTCCACATGTTTAGTGTGGCTGCCGTCTCAGCATATATATGCTGAGAAATAAAGAGTATGCATTTTTAATATGACTCGAATTATAAATGTCAAATTGAGCTTATGTGATTATGTATGCGCTACCTGAACGCATTAAATCTCACAAAATTGCGAAAAATATTATAAACGAAACGAATCATTACTTGAACGTGACTCTTAACGGCCGTCTCGGCCAATAATGGAATTCGACCATCCGAATTTCTACACTGTTCTTCTCCGGCCTTCTAGGAACTCACAACTCACAACACGACACCCGCGACATTACCATACGTAATTGTAATATATGCATCATGATTACGTTATTTACCGATACGGATACCCGGATTATAAATATTGATCATATAAATTATAAATATCTTGTAAATTATTAATATAATTATTAATTATAAATTATGTATTTTGTAAATTATAATTTTTGCCTTAAGGCGAAGTAAAAAAGACGCGTCTGCGTACAATTAACTTTTCAAACAAATATATGTAGGGGTAAAACTTAAATAACTCACTGATGGAAGATGGATCTGGATGAAATAAGATGTATTCTCTTTTGAGTCGACACGTTAGTTACAACGGTACAGCAAAACGTCTTGACTTGGCGACAGCCACGCAGCGAGTCCGTGCCTGCAACGCTGGCTCGCTTGCTAGCTCGCCCGGAAAAACAAAAGCCTCTCAACACTATCGCCTAACGTGCTTATTCAAAATGGATATACAAATCCTACATATATTATATATTAAAAACAATTGAAAATTTATGATGAAAAGCGCAGACCATTATTAGCTCTAGCAAAATAAAACGATGCAGGGTTTAAGAGCCCGGGCACATAAAAAAACGTGAGCAGTAAGCAAATCAACAGTCTTATATTATTGTTACATTATATGTTACTCCATTACACCCCATTAATATTACCAGAATATAACTAGTTATACTAATACTGATACAAGCGTGTTACGTAACAATTACACAATTTTTGTTACATAACTGTAACGCCAAAAAGATGTATAACAGTTATGTTACCTGCATATAACAAATGTTAAATTGCATGTTACTTTCGTGTTATGTAGCCTTTATATATCACAAGAATAACATTGTGATATTACATGTAACTTCCATGTTATATTGCCGTTATAAAATGTGTTCACTGGGTATTATTGCAATAAATATTATCACATGCCTCGGTGGTCGAATTGGTATGACACCCGCACGGAATGGGGCAGTTTCAGGTTCGAATCCTGGCTGAGGTAATATTTTTCGCAATAATTTCTTCATCTCACAAGTCGAGATGATATTTATTAATCTCCTAAAAATGGAAATTGAATCTAGATTTCAAAAAGTTGGTGAATCACTGCGGTTTAAAGTCTGACAAAACCAAGTCGGCTCGCAGCTCACCAATCATATGCCAGTTTGATGTCAACTAGTCCCCTTTCATTCAAGTTTTAATTTCTACTGGCAAAGAAAATGATCGTTCGTAAAGTTGTATCTCACCAATGACTTAAAAATTTTGGTGTCCCTCACTAGAGGCGCTGCCTTAGAAAGCGTCCAGTGAACACAGTAATATAGCAGCAATGCAACGGCAATGTAACCGAATATAACAGGTTATATAAACCAGAATGATACATGCAACTTACATGTAAGTTACAATTTCCGACTCAGCAATATAACATGTTGTGTAACATGTTATCTAACAATTGCATAACAGTTACTGTGCCTGCAGTGTAACAAATATGATAACTGCTATATAATTGCAATTAGTTAATCTAATTGTGACATTGCTGTTATGTTTACGGCAATATAACATTACATTAACTGTAATGTTACAGTTATATTGGGACAATGAGCGCATTATAAAAGTTAAATAAAAGTATATTGATTCACAATTACTGTTTATTAATGAAATGTATTACAAACAAATCCAACAAAATAATTTATATAATGTGTATTAAATCAATATAGTATTAAAATGTGTAACAAACTTAAAACATTTAGGAACATATGTTTTATATTAGGAACATCTCTCGCCTTTCCTGCAAACTTTGCCTATCGACTAGATATTAATAGGGCGGCTAATAGATACTAATCGACTAGATACCGAGTGATGATGACCGTGATTAAATAATATGTAAGTTTTAGCAGTGTTGCTATCACAGTTACATAATATCTCACACCAGCTCTATCGCGTTACGCATTTATTATTAATTATTTATACTTAATATTACGCAATTGCATCACTCATTAAGGTTAGCAAGTGTTTTCGTGTGAAGGTCGCCTATAAGGCACAAGAGGACCTTCGATTCAATCAAAGTTATATTGCGCGTGGCAGAAGGCAGACAGAAACCAATAGCACAGCAATTCCGGTACAGACTGTTTTTAAATTCCGTCGTAAGTTTCTTCAATCGTTTAGATACTAATATATATGTTTATGAATAAAAAAAAATAAAAAGAACTTTTTGACAAAGAACACAAAAACATTTTTCCACAGTACGTTATATGACCAAATTCGTAAGTTTCTTCAATTATTTAGATACTAATAATTATGTTTATGAATAAAAAAAATAAAAATAAAAAAGACTTTTTGACAAAAAGACACAGACATGTCTGTGACAGACAGGTCTGTCTTGCTTTGTTGTCTTTACTTTCTTCTTTCTAATTTTTTCTTCTCTTTTTCTGCTGTTCGAGTTCGTCGTTGTTTAGCAAACCGGAACCATTCTGCGACAATCTCTTCAAATTCAATTTCCTTCGTTGCCGGATATGTATCCAAAATAGCATCTGTGAACAAAGTTACTATAATAAATAATGTAAAAATGTATGAAACATCTAAAAACTCGATAAAAATCAGAATAAATTTAGATCCATTAGGGTTAACGGAAATAAAGCCGACGGCACACGGTACGAGTTTTCGTAGTAGATCGCATACGAGTTAGCCACTAAGCACGAGAGTGAAAGAGAGCGAAAGACGCTCGCTTTTTCTCGCTCTCATGCGTAGTGGCTAACTCGTATGCGATCTACTACGAAAAATCGTACCGTGTGCCGTCGGCTTAACTTCTAATATTGGGATTATTATGATAAACATTTAGAGGTAAACTAACCAATTATTTTGCACTCTATTCTATTTATATTGAGATAATAAAACGATTATAGTATAATTTTTTTTTTTTTTTTTTTTTTTTTTTTTTACAAAAGCCATGTTTGCAACAGCCTCAATACTACATACAGTTCTTATATTAATAAAAAATGTTAAAAATTAAACTCAAAATATAACTTTTGTGAAAGTATATTTATAAAATTTCTGTAACGAAAACTTGAAGAAATTCGACAATAATTTGACATTTTTTTCATGGCAAAAATTAAAATTCTCTACAATATTACCACGGAATGAACAATCTTTAAACCCTTTCAAATAGCATTGCAAAAAATTATCAAAATAATTGTATAAGAGAGTTACTTTTTCGATTCGATATCGGCAACGCTGACTGGGAAAATGTACCTATTCTTAACTATTATAATTATTATGTAGATTATTGAACTGTCTGTTTGCAACAAGAGCATTATTTATCAACATTTCTGCTAAAAACTGAACAATAGAAAAGAAAAAATCCTATTTATCAAACAACGCTAAAATGACATTTTCTGGTGCTAAAATCTCAAGATTATCACTTACCTTGCATTATTGTAATAATATATAGGTCTTCAATGCAAAAGTTTTCCTTCCGTCCTTTCCATGAACACAACTCTGCGCAGGAATTTGTAAAGACCTTTGTGCAAGTTCTTTGGATATCCTCACGCGCTGTGTGACCTCCGATTTTTCGTACAAACGTATTCTGCAACAGAAAGATTATTACTATACTTGCAACAGTTTCAACAAAAATTGATTTCTCTTCGTGGGGTGTTTAAAGAATTTACTTACGAATTGTTTTTTCACATCTGGATCTTCATGGATTTTTTTCTCGAAGGCTTCAATCTCCGCGATTGACTTTAATGGCAGAAGAGGCGTTACGAGGTTAATATTTCCTGAAAGCATAGGTCTTCCACGGTCGACTTTCTGATGAAGCTCTCGTAGTTCTATTTGAATCGACGCAAGCATCCGAATAATTATTCTTGAATATTCTACATCAGAATAAATGATAGAGAATATTTCGAAAGTATTTTAATGTTCCTTTTGTAAATGTCCAATAAGTCCAATAGGTTTCACCTTCCGGACTACGGTCCGTCGCTTCTATGCCATCGAAGGCCTTTCTGGGAAATGTTGAAACTTCAGGAAAATGTTTTTTCTTGCCGGTTGTTGGCGTCATAACCGGAGTCGAAATCATCATGTATGGGTCATCCACGTCTTCCGCTTCCTTGTCTATGTCGCATTGGTCTTCTATAGCACAGCACAAGACATCATCACTCAATTTTTGATAACATAATATCAATATATATAATTCAATATAATTTTATTAGTATAACATTATATTTTTTAAATAAAAATTATTTTGTGACTCGTAAAAATAAGATTTTTTTGTACAATGCATACATTTCACATGATTTTTATGCTTTTCATCTGACTCGATTTTCTGAATTTTTTCTACTTTTCGGAAAAAGTTAATAAAAATTTGAATTTAAATGGACAATATTTATAATTAACATTGCAACTACTTACGGTCTGAAACTGAAGTACCGTTGTTCTTACAGCTTAAAACATCAGTGTTATCCGTTTCACATGCTTCTGTCTCTTTGGGTCGCGCTACCCTAATGTGTGATTTTGTGACCCGTTTTGATTTTGTTGCCTCGACATCGTGCGAGTATTCAAATCTTACAGATTCTGATGTCTCATCAGAGCTGTTTGGAATCGGTGGCAGGTCTAATAATATGTTTTGACCTGCAAATTCGTGATTTGATTTTCGATAATGTTTCATTGTCACTTGTGTGTGTGTGTGTGTGTGTGCGTGCGTGCGTGTGTGCGTGCGTGCGCGGCGATGCGTGCGTGCGTGCGTGCGTGTGTGTGTGTGTGTGCGTGCGTGCGTGCGTGTGTGTGTGTAGACATGATATTGTAAAACCATCACTGAGATTTCTACACAAAAATTTACAAACAGCCTCATCTTAAATAGCTCACGATGGAATGCGCAAGAGATAATACATAAGAATTTGAAATTCATAGAGATTTCAAGTTCAATAAAATTGTAAAAAGTTCAAATTGCGAAATGGATTCTAAAAAATACGTTATATATAGACACCCCTTGTGACATTCGAAGAATAGACGACGAGACATAACAATCTTCAAAAAATTTGTTAAATCAGAATATACGATGGCTAGAACTTACGCGGTTCTCGTGCCTTTATCCGTTTCAAAGTTTTAGATTGATTTTCATTTTCGGCATCTTCGGATGAGGAGCTCGATTTTCGTATAGGCATCACTTGTCTGCGTCCTTTCCCGAGTTGGTCATCATCAGTAGTTACATAATTTGCATCCTCCGCGACCTTTCGAGCCTTTTCATAAGACGCTACAAAAAGTATTTATTATAAATAAAAATATCGCAGATGTTCCTTTATTCTATGATAAAGAAGTATACCTACTGCAATATTTTTCGATGGCAACAGGCAACTTATTCCACGACTTTTTATCTGGTTCAGATCTTTTTGCTATTAGCGTACTGGCGTTTTTGCAATGTACCGGCCACCAACATAACGATTCTTCGTCATTTGTTTCAAGCCAATTAGCTGGTACCTCGGAAACTTCATTGTCTTTGAATATTACGACTGCATACGCCATGTCTACCACCAACCGTAAGTGAAAACGAGGTAATTTCAAAATGGAACCAGAGAAAAATGGAACAAGAGAGAATGAGATTGCCAGAAAAATTAAATTTGAAAAATGCAAGGAATGATCTTTTTTATTGGATTAGATTCTAAATGTCAATAATTATATTGCAGTAAAGGAATCACTATACTCGAGGTGGTTTCTTCAGGATTTTGCAATTTCAAGCACTTTCTCTGTATTTGCGATGCTAACAATGTAATCCGTTCAGATATAGATCCTTCATTAATCAGGGAGATGCCAAATTTCTCAGAATCGCACGGCACTAAAAAAAGTGATCTCGTGTTGCTATACTTATTACCTCTTACGTAAAGAATGTTATTATCGCTGAAAATTTTTGTTACGATAAAAATCGAATCATTATTCAATTGGCAACAATTCTCATAATTTTCTGTTGAGATGGAAAATCCATCAAATTCGAGACGTTTAATCTTCATTGCAGACCTCGAATAGTGTACGATTGGATACGATTTGCGATATTGAGTTTGAATAGGTAGATCATTTTCTTCTGTTATACGATTCACGATTTGATGTAATGGTCTTTGCGAATTCTTAACCTGTTTCTTTATTGCCTGCAAACAGTTTTCAAATTTAAACGCGCTGAATTTATCTAAGCAGCCAAATCGGGTTACATCAGAAGCAAGGTGCACGAGATTATGTACATTATATGTAATGTATTCTGGACCATATAATTCGCCGTAATGAGAGACAAACCAGCACAACAGAGATCGAGCATAATCATTCATAACCAAACACAGTTTAGGATCAGATAAAATACGGATTGCTACGCTCAATGAAAGAAAATGATTATATAAATCTTTCCGTAAAACTGATTTCAAAACCACAGGACCGGTGTACAGAAGAAATTGACGCAGCTCAGTAGCCTTCCATCTATCGATATCGTTAAAACTTCTCGGTTTTCTGCAAAATTCTTTAGTTATGAAACATTTCATTGACTCTATAATTTCTGATGCAGCCTGCAGCTGTTCGTTAGTAAGTCGAACATTTTTAGTGCCTTTAACCCAGAACTGAATAAGACGTTTGATAACTCCCAAGCATACAAGATGCATATAATCTAAACCAACTTGAGAAACCATACCTATATTTAAATTTAATAAATCTGAATAACCCACATGATGCTCAGGCTGTTGTTGATGTTGAAAGGAATTATCGGTTCTTAATTCGCTATCTATTTCAGGAAAAGTAATGCGATGGCCCACTACATCTCCTTCTTGAATACATTTAGAACATCCAAAGTATCCATTGTGACCTTTCGTATATGTGAGAAACGACTTTGCAGGTGCATCGCAAACAATTGCCTTGATAATTACACAACACTTATGACCATCAATATCAAGGCCGTTTTCAAGAATTTCAGTCATGTCAATGATAAATTCTTTCAGATAGATATTAGCGTCAGCAGGTTTCTTGTCACCATAGTATATGCCAACAACGATAGGCTTCGTGTAGAAATCAGTTTCGATTGACACTAAAATTGGCCAAAATTGAGCTCGCGAACTTTTAAACAGAGGTAAACCGTCACAGTTTATATTTATTTCTATTTTATAAGGGATAACTTGAAAGTACTTTGCAATCGAACGTTTTAGTCCACCTGTTAGTCCAAAATGCGCATAATAGCCATCATTCATTGGTCGAATCTTGTATGACACATTTCGAGGTGTTTTTATAAGAGTTCGAACATCTATTGGTAAATCAGAATGACCATATAAAGAGAGAATTTTCAATAATGCATTTACGCTTCTGTGTGGCACATTATTTTGTACAGTCCAGCAGCGTAATTGATCCGCTAAACTCATATCGACACTATTTGGAATGTCATAATTAGTTTCGACGAAGGACTCATTACTAGAGTCACTTGACGAATATTGGGGAACTTCGAAATGTATGGGACTTTCCGCTTCCGCTATACGATTTGTCCCAATATCATCAGTATCGTCCATGTGAATACAGACATTCCTTTGAGTTATAGGAGTATCAAAATCCGTGGAAGAAACTGATAACTGATCGTTATTGTGTATCTCATTGGTAACTGAATAATTGAGTGGACTGACACGATCGATGTGGTAATTATGAGATAAAGGTGTTGTATCTGATGTAACCCGAGAAGTAGATGGCTGATTGTGATCTGTCAAGTACCATGCGATTTGTGCATTGAGCATTTGGTTTTTTCTACGTTTAGATAACGAGGAAATATCTTTTGACATTTTTGAAAACAGTACTTAGTAAAACTATTACGTGAAAAAAGTACTTAGTAAAACTATTACGTTTACTAATATTTTTACAGTAAAAAATACTTAATATCATAAATTTAAACTTATAATGGATAGAAAGGTAGTGCAGGTGTAATAATATTGAGGATATTGAGTTCAATTACAGTTGGAAAATCTGAAAGATTAAAACAAATAAGAAATGATAACAGTTTCAAATATCAACAGTTTTCTCTGTAATTTGCCTTTAGTTACACTATTATTATGACAATAATAAAAAGCATTTATTTGTATTATTAGTTAATTTAAAAAAAATTGTAAATATTCGTAACAGTGTACGAATCAGAATACAACAGCGTGTAGTAGCGTATAATGGATGCAATTCAAAAACAAAAATATATAGAAATCCAGATTGCTCAAACACATAATATTTGTTTTACAATCTATAATGGTTTATGCAAATGCGACTAGCTTCTAACTTTGGCTATTTGGAAGCCACAAAATACAAAGGTTAGATAATAATGCAAGGTAATAACTATACTATAATAGACTTGAGCTAATCTGTTTACGAATGTGGAACCAACAATGAAATAACACAAAGAGACAATATAAGTTTTTACGTCCGTTTGCCTAATTATTACTACACACGTACCTGATTAATAACGCGAGCTTCTGTAAATTGTCCTTTATAGTTGTAAATTATTGATATATATCTCATTAACGTCTTTCACTTTTTAGTGCAAAATTATATATATATATATATCACCAAAGATTGTTTCTCATACAGCAAGCACGGAGGATCTGTGAAAAAATTATCAGGATTATTAAATTTATTTGCTGAGATGTAACTATTGAAGTTAGAAAATTGACTAACAATGAAAAACATGTAGATGCCAGACGGCAAACGGTTTTGCAGCTACTAAGAGCCTAAGCCGTACACGAATGTGGACTCATATATGTACACTCGCCGTCATTGATTTGTTCCGTGACCCCTTTCCGCGGGGCAAGGGGAATATGGATATGACAAATCAAGGGCGGTAAAACAGGGCCGCCGCTGGGTGGCGCCACGGATATTCTCCATCTTCTCCATATTCCCCTTGCCCCGCGGAAAGGGGTCACGGAACAAATCAATGACGGCGACTGTACGTGTGTATCTTCTCCACATGTTTAGTGTGGCTGCCGTCTCAGCATATATATGCTGAGAAATAAAGAGTATGCATTTTTAATATGACTCGAATTATAAATGTCAAATTGAGCTTATGTGATTATGTATGCGCTACCTGAACGCATTAAATCTCACAAAATTGCGAAAAATATTATAAACGAAACGAATCATTACTTGAACGTGACTCTTAACGGCCGTCTCGGCCAATAATGGAATTCGACCATCCGAATTTCTACACTGTTCTTCTCCGGCCTTCTAGGAACTCACAACTCACAACACGACACCCGCGACATTACCATACGTAATTGTAATATATGCATCATGATTACGTTATTTACCGATACGGATACCCGGATTATAAATATTGATCATATAAATTATAAATATCTTGTAAATTATTAATATAATTATTAATTATAAATTATGTATTTTGTAAATTATAATTTTTGCCTTAAGGCGAAGTAAAAAAGACGCGTCTGCGTACAATTAACTTTTCAAACAAATATATGTAGGGGTAAAACTTAAATAACTCACTGATGGAAGATGGATCTGGATGAAATAAGATGTATTCTCTTTTGAGTCGACACGTTAGTTACAACGGTACAGCAAAACGTCTTGACTTGGCGACAGCCACGCAGCGAGTCCGTGCCTGCAACGCTGGCTCGCTTGCTAGCTCGCCCGGAAAAACAAAAGCCTCTCAACACTATCGCCTAACGTGCTTATTCAAAATGGATATACAAATCCTACATATATTATATATTAAAAACAATTGAAAATTTATGATGAAAAGCGCAGACCATTATTAGCTCTAGCAAAATAAAACGATGCAGGGTTTAAGAGCCCGGGCACATAAAAAAACGTGAGCAGTAAGCAAATCAACAGTCTTATATTATTGTTACATTATATGTTACTCCATTACACCCCATTAATATTACCAGAATATAACTAGTTATACTAATACTGATACAAGCGTGTTACGTAACAATTACACAATTTTTGTTACATAACTGTAACGCCAAAAAGATGTATAACAGTTATGTTACCTGCATATAACAAATGTTAAATTGCATGTTACTTTCGTGTTATGTAGCCTTTATATATCACAAGAATAACATTGTGATATTACATGTAACTTCCATGTTATATTGCCGTTATAAAATGTGTTCACTGGGTATTATTGCAATAAATATTATCACATGCCTCGGTGGTCGAATTGGTATGACACCCGCACGGAATGGGGGAGTTCCAGGTTCGAATCTTGGCTGAGGTAATATTTTTCGCAATAATTTCTTCATCTCACAAGTCGAGATGATATTTATTAATCTCCTAAAAATGGAAATCGAATCTAGATTTCAAAAGTTGGTGAATCACTGCGGTTTAAAGTCTGACAAAACCAAGTCGGCTCGCAGCTCACCAATTATATGCCAGTTTGATGTCAACTAGTCCCCTTTCATTCGAGTTTTAATTTCTACTGGCAAAGAAAATGATCGTTCGTAAAGGAATAAATAAATAGTTGAACGTGTCAATATATTAGAAGAAAAATAGATAAATAGATAAAAATATAGATGTGCTAGATGATGCATAAATGGATCAAGTACAAATATGTTAAATGATAAAAATAGGTAACAGTAATAGGTAACAGTATCAATAATAAATAAATAAATAAATAAAAGTATAACTGTAATCAAATAATGCTAATAAGGTCATCATAAATCGCGGTTAGTTTTCTGTGTCTTTTTGTAAGTTTATAGCTGAATTACATTTTTTGATAAACAGCATTTCCGTTATTTCTCGTTTTTTGGTATGTCTTTCTTTAGTTTGCTAACTGAGTGGTTGGTTGGAGTTACATAGGACAAACAAAAAGACATTTAGAAACATAGAATATCTTACGCACACAAATTTGACTGGCAAAACCCAAAAATTATAATTATATAAAGAAAGACATACCAAAAAAAGAGAGATAGCGGAAATGCTGTTTATCAAGAAATGTAATTCAGCTATAAACTTACAAAAAGACATAGAAAGCTAACCGCGATTTATGATGGCCTCGTTAGCATTATTTGATTATAGTTATATTTTTATTTATTTATTTATTTATTATTGATACTGTTAGCTATTTTGATTATTTTTATCATTTAACATATTTGTACTTGATCCATTTATGCATCATCTAGCACATCTATATTTTTATCTATTTTTCTATCTTCTAATATATTGACACGTTCAACTATTTATTTATTTATTTATATCTGGTCTAAATTTGTCCTGGATTAAGAGAACGGTAGAATTTGTTACCACTCAGTCCCCATTCATGCCGTCACAAATCTCTGACGTGTTTTCTACACTTGTACAAACCGAATTTTCTTTATTGTTTTATATATGGACTCTATTTGACACACGGCCTCTGTAAGTTGTAAATTAATATATTATAAAATTGTAGGATGATTTAAAAATGTAATACCGTTCCTTTCAGTATGTAACACTGTTGAGAAAAAACTGTATTATACCATTTGAAAAGGACCAGGACCAATGGTCGTGAACACGAATAAAGATATCGTATAGCCAGTTTGGCGTCGAACAATACCCTTCTTTTTGGATAAATATAATTTTTTATCTATAATTTTTACCTATTTATAACCTTATATAAGTATTGTTAGACATCTCCATTTGTAATCGTATACACTTTTCATCATTTGTATGTAATAATTTTTATTATAAGTAACATTGAATAATTTGTATTTAAAAGTATAACATTGAATAAAAATTTATGTATTTGATTGACAACTTTATACACAGATCTCAATTTGTCATATTTTAATATATTATTACTTTATTATTATATTAAAATAATTGATTATGACTATTGATTATTGATTTTTATTTTTCTATTTTACAAATATTATATGAATAAAAAATTTTAAAATATATACAACACATCAAATATAATATTATATTTGTAACGATGCACCCCATAATCGCATCGATACAGCCGCGATGCAGTGCTGCCAGTCGGGCCGGGTTGCCCTTCCAATCCCCTCCACAAGCTAGGCCGTGTACAGTAACGTGTTATAAGCGTGCGGATCCCACAATCCCAGTAAATATAAAAAATCTAAATTTTTATTTTTTTTTTAAATTAATGACTAACAGATTAATAATATAGATTAAAAAAGAATATAAATTACAGAATTTGTTTTCCTATTTCTTCTTTTCATCTCACACGTCACACCACACGTTGCTTGTCCGCCAGTCTGTTTACTGTTTACTGGGATCACGCCACACGCCACAGCATTGCGCGCGTAACACGTTACTGCGGTTACCATGGTTACTGCGCGCGGGATTTAAACGATGGAGAGGCAACCCGGCCCGACTGGCAGCACTGCCGCGATGTTAAACAACGCGTAAACAAAACTTTCGCGCTGTTATTCACGCGCGCCGAACCGGTATTTATCGTATGCACCTGTATACATCGGTGTGTGAGATAGCTCGAAGGACCAGAAAGCAGACCAGAAGAGTTTGATCTGATTTCGCGAGGTACGAGTGGCGCCGAACAGCCACACTCGGTAGGATAGACAGAGAGAGAAATAGAGAGCGTGGTCACCGGGACTCGTCTAGAAAAGACGATAAGGATCGGTTGAGAGCGGAGATCGGAAGATCGAGACCGAATAATGTCACACTGTAGAAGTTTACGAGTCTCACAGTACTGAGTGTTTATTTTATAACGTTCATAGGCAAGGTCAAGAGAACCTTACACGAAATGACCTCGAACGGTCGAGAACATGCCGCAATCACGTGACAATGGCGCGCAAAGGAGACTTCGCCGACGAAGATCCTGTTCAAAACCGATCCGACCATCGGCCCAGAGATCACGAACGGAGACGACCACAATGTCGATGGAGGCTCTGCCTCACCGGGAAGAGCGGAGATCTTCGACGCGACAGCAAAGCTCCCAAGAGCGACACCGAGGTCCGGCGAATCCGCGGGCAATCGGAGCACCACAGCCACGGGGCGCGCACGTGATAAATAGAATAATTTCTGAGCCGGAGCGAATCAGTCCTGAACTCCGGTTTCCTCTTTACACGTTGTTCACTTAGATGTGACTACTATTCGAGAACTCTCGCACTTGAGTTAGGCTAAGTCAAAGAGAACCTTCGCACGAATCTTCCGTCCGTCCGATTGCGCCGAGAGATCGGTTAAGAGGGGTAGAAGACGGAAACGAACGACTCATGGCCCGCGGCCCGCGCAAGCTCGATAAGCGATAGCGCTCCCTCTGCGGAAACAGGCCGCGCTACAGGTGTATTGATTGAAGCATTGATCGCGAAGATTGACGCGTCCAGGGGGTGGCGCCGTCTCACGGATAACGCAAACCGCGATTGACATGCGACTCTGCGCTTTAAGCCTTTCGGCTGTGCCCGAACAATCGGAGTTTTAAATCGTCATCAGTTCTAGCGCGATTCAACACCGTTTACGGCCCTTTAATTTTGCCGCGCATCCGTCTAATCCAAATCGAGTACGAGATTTCAATGCATCCATCCTTTAGTTTATAATAAAGCATTTTTATATTTTTACGATTTACGTTCTTCACTCAATCGAACCCCGATCCCGGCGAGTTAGTTTCGAGTGTTCAAGAAAAACGAATTGTGTCACATTTGTAAAATAAAAATGTAAAAATCAAGTTACAAATCAATAATCAATAATCATAATCATACTCAATTATTTTAACGAAATAATAAAGTAATATATTAAAATATTGAAAAATATGACAAATTGAGATCTGTGTATAAAGTTGTCTATCAAATACATAAATTTTAATTCAATGTTATACTTTTAAATACAAATTATTCAATGTTACTTATAATAGAAATTATTACATAAGTAGGGAATATAGACCGGTTCTAACTCACATTGGGGTGGGAGTATGACGTCACGGGAGTGGCGGTATGACGTCACGGGGGGTAATTAATCAATTAATTAATCAATTAAATTAATCAACCAATCAATTAAATTAATCAAAAATTAAATTAATCAATAAAATCAATCAATAAAATCAACCAATCAATTAAATTAATCAAACAATCAATTAAATTTCTCCTTATAATAAAATAATCAATTAATCAATCAATCAATAAAATCAACCAATCAATTAAATTTCAATCAATAATAAAATAATCAATTAAAATCAATCAATAAAATCAATCAATCAATTAAATTAATCAATTAATTTAAGAAAATTAATTTTTCGATTTCTACTTATAAAAATAAATAAATAAATAAAACCATGAATCACTCAGTTTTTATCCGACGCCGGAAGATAAGTTTAGATATTCTAGTGCGTCACACGATAATGTTTAAACATTGTCACAAATTTCTAAAATTTTTTCTTATCTTTTTTGTTCAAAGGGACAATAAGACCCAAAGAAACATAAATTCCGAGTTCCATGAATCACTCAGTTTTTATAAAATATCCGGTGCCGGAAGATTAGATATTCTAGTGCGTCACAGGGTTACATGCAAACCTTTCCGTTTTTTTCCCCGAGAAAACATTAACGCGTTATTGGTTAATTTTGAAAATTCCATCTCTTTAAGATCTTTCTTGAGCATTAGTTCAGTTCTCAGTCATCCGTGAAAGAGAATATACCTTGCTCTGTATGATCAAATAGAGTTTCAATCTTTAACGTTAAGTCGCGTTCGAGCGCCAAAACGTTTGGCTGCTGCTATCAAAGTCGGTGACAGTAAAAAAGTGGAAGTGAATTAATTCGAATAAAGCAGTGCGAAGAAGACAATCATAAAACATGGAACATCTTGAAGAAATTGAACGCGATCTGTTGGAGCAGGCTGATAAAGTCGTTACCGCGGAAGAGTGTTTAGCGTGGATGCAACGATGCGACGAGTTTATGGAAGAGCTCGAAGAACGCAGTCATGCTAAGCGTCCAAGGCTCTCGATTGGAAATAAGCAATCTTTGGTGGCTCGAATCGCGCGAATCGAGGGTGCGAAAAAAAGACTAGAAAGACGTTTTGTACACGTCGGCGGCGATTACGCGAGCGCAAGTGGTGATAACGCGGAGAGACTCGTTTGGCGAGAGATCGAGACTGCATTCGAAAATCGTGTACAAACAGGCGCGGTGATTAACACAAATCACATCAAACCGCAAACATTTCTAAAAGACGCCGGTGGTGTAGTGCTCGAGCAAGTGCAAGATGCTATTGAAAAATACAATAGTATAAAAGTGAATACTGTATTCAATGGGGAGTTTGTGACCGGCGATAAACGCGCCAATAAAAGTATTAACACAAGAAACTACAAACTCTACCGAACATCGGATCTGCAAAATTGGTACGAGCGACGCGTTATCGAACCCACCCTGGCATCCCTCGAAGAATTCCAGGAGCGGGATAGCGGATGGGCGTTGTCGCGGATACTTAATTTGCTTATTAATATAAACATGCATAATCCATTGCACGCGGGATGTATGGTGAAAATGCCGCGAGTAATACAACTAAAGAGAGCAGTGATCAACGTGCAATCGAAGGATGATGCATGCTTCGCTTGGTCAGTAGTCGCCGCTCTGTATCCCATTGAGAAAAATGCCGATAGATGTACCTCTTATCCCCATTATTCAACGAAGTTGAACCTTCAGGATATAGAGTTTCCAATGACTCTAAAAATATCACTAAATTTGAATGTTTAAATAACGTATCAATAAACGTATATGGCATCGGGGAGCAGAATAAGAAGAAAGAAGAATACGCTAAACATTCTTCCGCTACGACTTACCAACGATAAAAAGAAAAAACACATTAATTTGTTGTATGTGGAAGATCCACGAGACAACGTGGGACATTTCGCGTGGATCAAAAATTTATCCCGCCTTGTGAGCTCGCAACTCAGCGGAAAAGATCATAAGAAATATTTTTGTGATCGGTAAGTACATATCTTAATAAAATTGATTAAAATAATTGTTACTATTTGAAAGATACATAAAAAAATATATATATTATTTTTTCAGATGTCTCCACTATTTTCAATCAAATTAGAAATTGGAAGCCCACACCATTGATTGCGGAAGGATGAATGACTGCGCTATCCGATTATCAAGCGAAGACGACAAGTGGCTCAGCTTTGGCAATTGGAGCAACAAGGAGCGAGTTCCGTTCATCGTGTACGCCGACCTTGAATGTGTCCTGCAGAAGACGGACAAGAATTCAACCACAACTACGTACCAGCACCATCACCAGGTATTCAGCGTTGCATACTATGTGCGGTGTTCGTACGACGACTCGTTATCGTCGTATCGGTTTCGCCGCGATAAAAATTGCGTCGCGTAGTTTGTAGGCGAACTTGAAAATCTTGCGCACCGTGTAAAACGGATTTTATTAACAAATGTCTCCATGGAAACTCTTTCCAACGAGCAGCGGGAGACGTACCGTAGCGCGACACATTGCCACATTTGCGAGAAACCGTTCACGCAAGACAACGACGACCGAGTACGCGATCATTGTCATTTGACCGGGCGTTACAGAGGTCCTGCGCATTCAAATTGCAATTTAAATTATAAAAATTCACATACAATTCCCATAGTTTTCCATAATTTATCCGGTTACGATTCTCATTTCATTATTAAAGAAATAGCTACCGCGTTCGAAGGCGCAGTCGATCTTTTACCGATAACAAAAGAAAAGTATATTTCGTTCGCAAAAAATGTCGTAGATACCGCCAAAAGATCAAAATTGCGTAAAATTACGGTTTATTGATTCATATAAATTTCTAAGTAGTAGCCTCGATAAACTGGCATCATTTCTTAATAAAGATAAATTGAAAATTTTACGCTCCGAATTTTCTCAATTATCGATTGAAGATTTTGATCTTTTGACGAGAAAAGGTGTGTTTCCGTATGAATATATTGATTGCGTTGATAAATTGGAGGACCTCTGTTTACCGCCACGCGAATCATTTTATAGTTCATTAACCGGTGAGACCGTATCCGAGAGCGATTACGCGCACGCTGCGAACGTGTGGAAACGATTCTCGATCCGAACCTTGGGCGAATACAGCGATTTAAAAACGGATGTCTTGTTATTGGCCGACATTTTTGAAAATTTCCGCGATAGTAGTATGGCGAGTTATGGCCTGGATCCCGCTTATTATTATACTTTGCCCGGTTTTACATGGGTATGTTAAAACATACGCGTATAAATTTCGAATTGCTCACGGACATTGACATGGTCATGTTTATCGAACGCGGAATACGTGGCGGCCTTAGTCAATGTTCCGGTAGATACGCGCGAGCCAATAACAAGTACATGCAGTCGTACGACCCATTGAAACCTTCCACATATTTAATGTACTTTTACGTCAACAATCTGTACGGGTGAGCGATGTGTCAACCGCTGCCTTACGCGAATTTTTGATGGGTCGAAGACGTCTCTAACTTTGACGCGAGCGCGATTGCTTCGGATTCGCCCACAGGTTACGTTCTCGAAGTCGATCTTGCGTATCCGCGAGAGCTCCATGATCGCCATGCTGATCCTCCGTTTTGTCCGATACGTGATAAGCCTCCTGGAAAACAGTGCGAAAAACTTCTCGCCACACTCAATGATAAGAAGCGTTACATCATTCATTACCGTAACCTGCAGCAGTGTACGCGTCATGGCCTTCGCGTCACAAAGATACACCGCGTGTTAGAGTTTTCGCAATCTCCATGGCTTCGCGATTACATCGAACTGAATACGAAATTTAGAACTCTCGCGACAAATGATTTCGAAAAAAATTTATATAAACTGATGAATAACGCGGTATTTGGTAAGACCATGGAGAATGTTCGAAATCATGTCAACGTTAAACTCATAACACAATGGAACGGACGGTATGGCGTGGAAGCGATGATCGCGAAACCAAATTTTCATAGCAGAAGCGTCTTCTCCGAGAATTTAATCGCGGTCGAAATGCGAAAACTCGAGGTGAAATTTAACAAACCGATATACGTAGGTATGTGCATTCTCGAGGTGAAATTTAACAAACCGATATACGTAGGTATGTGCATTCTCGACATATCGAAAGTGTGTTTGTATGAATTTCATCATGAGTACATGGCACCGCTGTATCGCGATAATTGTAAGATAATGTACACAGATACCGATAGTCTCGTATACCACATCGAGTGCTACGATGTTTACGAGATGATGAAGCGCAATATTGCGAGATTCGACACTAGCGATTATCCGATTGACAACGCATACGGTATACCACTCGCGAATAAAAAGATACCCGGTTTAATGAAGGATGAGAATAACGGGGTGATTATGACGGAATTCATTGGGCTCAGGGCAAAGATGTATGCGTTGAAGGTGGACGGAAAAAAAGACACGAAAATAGCAAACGGTGTCAAAAGTAACGTCGCAGCGCGGGCTATAACGTTCGATGATTACACGCGGTGTCTGAATGACGAAATTGAAATAACACGTCGCCAATTTTGTATAAGATCCAAATTGCATGAAATGTACACGGTATCTGAAATGAAAATCGCCCTGAGTCCGTACGATGACAAGCGGTATATCGTACCAGATTCGTATAATACTTTGCCATGGGGACATTACCGTATACCATTGTATATGTATTTGAAAAATGTATTATTATGTAAAGGAGATATTAATAAAGGTTTTTGTACACATGTATTTTTTATATATCGTATTGCATGTATTTTTTATGTATTGTATACATTTTTTCATATGATATGTTTGAAATAAAAAAAGTTTATATTAAATCACATTGTCTTTATGTATCCATGAATTGTGCGATCCATTGAATCCCAACCACTTTACGTAAACTTTGTCACCCTTTCTGCGCAGTACTTTCTCCACGAGATACACGTCCGGGTGAGTCGCGCGATGCAACTCGTGTTCGTAGAACGCTCCAGCGACGGATAATCTTCCAGTAGATACGTTACGGGATTAGTACGTTGTACGAATAACTTTAACAATTTTAAACACCTCGGTGATCCAATTTGGTGTGTAACCTTTTTCGAAGATGGTCTTGTACTTGCTAACGCGTACCGGGTCGCCCACTTTAAACTTTGCTGGACCTGCGATCTTTATCGTGTTGTACACCGTAGCCAAGAGTCTTTTGGCGATCGCAGGGGTAACGTCAACAGGTCGCATGCCGATCGTTCGATGCACACGCGCGTTATAATTCGCGATGAGTCGCGGCAACGTATCGATCCATTTGTAATTCCCGTTTAGCGTAAACATCTTCCACATGTCGTTCTTCAACGTGCGATTGAATCGCTCAACGACCGATGCCTTCAACACCGAATACGTGGAGTAGTGATTGATGTCGTGTTTCCTCAAAAGACGTTGCACATCGGTGTTGTAAAATTCCTTTCCCATATCGGTTTGCAAGTTTTTTGGACATCTCTTGCTCTCTCGAATTATCTTAGCGATAGCTTCGGCCGTCTCGCTTCCACCTTTACTCTTGAGCGGTACAGCCCACGCGTACTTGCTCAATACATCGATGACGGTGAGTATGTAGTGGTAGCCTCCGTTGAAACGTGAATACGGACGCATCTCGACAATGTCTGCCTGTCACAGGTCATTGTATCCCCGAACTATAACGCGTCTTCGTGGAAAATTTTTTCTCGCTGGAGTGTGTAGTTCTTCGACGAGTTGTCGTTTTTCAGAACTGGCGACTTTATCTCCGTTGAATTTCGATGAGTTCATGTTTCGACAGTGCGATCATTAACTGATTGGCATCAACTGATTGACGCGTAATACATGTGAAGAAATTACGATTTCTGTTTTTAACCGTTTATTTCCGTTTGTTATCTTTTAATAGCGGTTCTTTGTCGTCCGTTGGCGTTCGATAGCGATCCATAACCTGTTCATAGCCGTTTTTGACCCGTTCATAGCCGTTTTTGGCCCGTTCGTAGCCGTTTCTGGCCCGTTTGATAGTCGTCCGACAGCCGTTCCTTGGTCGTTTGCTGTCGCCCGTTGTCGTCCTTGAGCTGTTCATAGCCGTTCCCGTACCGTTTATTACTGTTCATCGTCGTTTGTTAAAGGTTCGATTGTCGTTCCTGAGCTGTTCGAAAGTCGTTTTGTTGTCATTCGCAAACCGTTTGCAAGACGTTCGTTAGCCGTCCCTGACTCGGTGGTAATTGCACGCCGAAGTTCGTTGATTGCAGTCCATAATGCTCGTATGTCTTTCTCGATCGCAGTCTGTTTTTCGTCTGACTCTTTCTGCTGATTTTTCACAATTTTAAGGCATTGTTCCACGTACAGTTTGTTGGCAACGTCGGTATCGGCCTCAGGCTGCGCTACGCAGCAAATCTTGCGCGACATTGCATCATAGTCCATAGCGACGCGGCACAACGCGTTATTACGAATATAATTTCTCATCAATCTACTCCAATGATGCGAATTGTCAACTGTTGCGTCATTTCTCCGTTCAAATAGTCCGAATTTGTTGATTGACGACATTTTTTCGAGTAAGAACACCGATCGACTGATTCGTTTTAACGATGCGTCAGTTAATTTATAATAAGACCAGCTTCGCGAAGTTCCTCGATGATCGAGAGTATCTCGTTGTCGTGAGTGTTGTGGCCAGCTTGGCGCGAAGCTTCGAGCAATCGCAGGCGATCCACTAGCTCGTTGGGATTATCCCAATGTACGTAATCGATCGCGTTGTCGTTTAGCGTCATAGCGCGAGGTAATCCTCCTCCGGATTTCTTCTTTCCAATCGATAGTAACGGTGCGATTACATCTTTGTACTTGTATCCCCTGTTGCTCTGTAGTTGACCGTCAGCATTGTAATTGCGTCTATGCACATTAGTCGTTAACAGCATATTTTTGTACTTTCGCATATCATCTTCCGTGTTTCGTCATCGTCGGGAATTTTTTTGAAAATCAGCTCGTAAAGACCGGGTGTACCGATGTATTTCACATTGTCAACGAGTATGTTATCGTTGTCGTCCACGTCGAAACGTTTGCTACCGAGCATCATTCCATCCTTGCCGAGATAAACGCCGTACACTTTATCTATACCGCTCTCTTTGTCACCGCGTAGGACAGGCAAGATGTATTTTTGACTAAGCGGATCCAAATGATCACGCAACGTTTTCTTGACCCTCCACCGTTTGCATCTGACCTTGAACGACTGTTGCGAGTGAATCGTCCGTAGTTTCGAAAACATTCGCGGTCGTGAGGATATCGTTCGTTGTAATCGCCGTCATCGGTTGTACGTTTTCGATCATCGCACGCGGTGTAGAGGTCAACGGTGCATCGTCGCCGTCATTTAACCTATATCGCTTCGGAGATTCGGGTGATTCGATTAACGAGCGATCCACTCGTTTCCTCTTCATCTTACTTCATATCGCATCCTTTTCATGTTTCTGGACGACCGACATTTCAATCCCTACGTCATCGTTACGCGACACCGGTTCGTCTTTTATCGCGTACGCGCTAGAATTATCAACGATTTTTTGCAGCGGCTCGATAATTGGTCCGAGGTGTTTCTTCGTCACGATATTGTTCTCGATTTTACCGATCTTCAAAGCGCGATATTTCTTGCGGATGGATTCGCTCGTTTTCTCAATCTCCCTCACAATCTTTTCGCGCTCACTGCTCCCAGCCATGTTGAAAGAAACGTCGATCGCTCACGTTTGACTACAACGAGGTATCGGTAACGACTAGCCGCTTCGCGGTATTGCGAACACGTTAAATCCTTTTCTGTATCGTCCGTTATTAAACGAGCTGTCCTTGTCTATCACTACGAATCCATACTCGCGCTGCCAACAACCGCGAAATAACGCACAAAATTCATCGTACGACATGTCGGTATTCACGTGATCGTTGTACACATGTTTCAAGTTGGTACTATAGTAGTGAAGCTAGGCGGGTTCTGGACCACTTACGAGTGGGGGTATGTCGTCACAGGAGTGGGGGTATGACGTCACAGGAGTGGGGGTATGACGTCACGGGGGGGTAATTAATTAATTAATTAATCAATTAAATCAATCAATTAAATTAATCAACCAATCAATTAAATTAATCAACCAATCAATTAAATTAATCAAAAATTAAATTAATCAATTTTTTTCTTTCGATTTCCCCTTATAATAAAATAATCACATAATTAATCAATTTTTTCTTTCGATTTCCCCTTATAATAAAATAATCTCATAATTAATCAATTTATTCGCTTTCTCCTTATAAAAATAAATAATTAGTAAAAAATCATTTTTTCTTTCGATTTGCCCTTATAATAAAATAATCACATAATTAATAAAAAAATCAATTTTTCCTTATAATAAAATCCCAAAAAATATCATAAATGAAAAGGTTAAGCCATGTTCAAAAATAAACCCTCAAGAATTTGAATTTTTACAAATTTAAATGATTATCTAATAATATATCACCATGAAAAGTAACTGATATATTTACAAGGTGCCAGTTCAAAGTGAACATATATAAAGTGTATATTAACTAAATAAATTAATAAAATAAATAATATAATAAATTTAATAATATATTACCACGAAAAATAACTGATATGTTATTCAAGGTGCAAATTCAAAATGAACATACATACATAAGGTGTATATAAGTAAAATTGATTAAAATTTGACTCTAAGTGAAAGTACATAAGTGATATGTTATTCTTAGTGCACAAAATATAAAAGTCGTTTATTGAAGTTTGATTTGAAATTTATACAAACCTGGACAATGAAAAATAGTTGCTTGTAATTCCAGAGTACTAATTTGTTAATTACTCGGAAAAAAAACATGGCGGCCTGCTCTCAAAAAACTTTCGATGGATGGAATAAATAATTAAAATGAAAAAGTTATGAAAATGGTTTAGATTAAAAATCTCCAACTTTTCTGTAGTAAAATTTCGAATTTTCGTATCAATTTCCGATTTTGAATTTGTTATGCCATATTTTCAGCGAGTAATTTATTGATCAAAAAGTGTTGTATTGTTTGAAACAAATAAATATTAAATAAACCCAAAATTCATAAGTAAAAAAGTTCTCATGTCAAGTACAAAGAAGCTACACGCTTAAAAAGATTAGTGATTATCTGACGTAACATACAACTATAAAAAATCAGATATTAATTATTCAAGATACAAGTGCGAAATAAATATCGTTAAAATATAGATACAAAATTTACCACAATTTGACTCTGAAAAGTAAGTGACATGCTTCTTAAAGTGCATATATAAAATTTAACAGTGTTTTGATAATGATTAATTTAAATATTTGCATTATCTCTCTTTCTCTCTCTCTGGGCAGGGTGACATATGTGATTGATATTTAACAGTACTACTAACTTATTGAATAGTCAGAGACAAGTTGTGTCGGATGAATCGGAATGTAAGTATTATTATTCTTAAGTGGATACTGAGAAACGCATCGAAGTTTTTTGAGAGCAGGCCGCCATGTTCTTTTTCCGAGTAATTAACAAATTAGTACTCTGGAATTACAAGCAACTATTTTTCATTGTCCAGGTTTGTATAAATTTCAAATCAAACTTCAATAAACGACTTTTATATTTTGTGCACTAAGAATAACATATCACTTATGTACTTTCACTTAGAGTCAAATTTTAATCAATTTTACTTATATACACCTTATGTATGTATGTTCATTTTGAATTTGCACCTTGAATAACATATCAGTTATTTTTCGTGGTAATATGTTATTAAATTTATTATATTATTTATTTTATTAATTTATTTAAATAATATACACTTTATGTATGTTCACTTTGAATTGGCACCTTGTATAATATATCAGTTACTTTTCATGGTAATATATTATTAGATAATCATTTAAATTTGTAAAAATTCAAATTCTTGAGGGTTTTCTATTTTTGAACATGGCTTGACCTTTTCATTTATGATATTTTTTGGGATATCACCTACTTTTTAGAGTACAGATATATGAATCAATTGGTGCAAAAAAAACGCAAAGTTTAAAAAAAGTTATGCTATTTGCAATATGCAATTACGTATTTTTCTTTAAAGATAACTATAAATCTATCCCATAAGAAACCTTAATTAACGACACAGGTCCCGTATTTTTGCGATGCACCGTTTACAAGACATTAAATTTCACCTTCAAGGGGTGGTTTTTGAAAATTTTTAATAAATGATAAATTGACCCCATAAAAAACCTTAATTAACGGCACAAGTCTCATATTTTTGCAACGCAAAACACTGTTTCCGAGACATTAAATTTCACCCCCAAGAGGTGGTTTTTGAAAATTTTTTATGAATGGTAAATTAACCCCAGAAGAAACCTTAATTAATAACACAGGCCCCGTATTTTTGCGATGTACCGTTTTTGAGATATTAAATTTCACCATCAAGGGGTGGTTTTTGAAAATTTTTAATAAATGGTAAATACACCAGAAAGGGTGTGAAAGAGTGAGAGGGGGTGAAAGATGATGAAAAAGTGTAAGAAAAGCGAAAAAAATGAAAAAATAGAGAGGGGGAGGGGAGGGGAGGAAGGGGGGCGTGGTGAGAAAGGGAAATGAGGGGAGGGGAGGGTGAGTGGAAGTTGGGGGAGGTGTGAGTGAAAGGTAAGAGAGAAGAGAAGTACATACATGACTGCGGACAGAGAACAATTTTTCATGAAAAACATCACTTTTTGACCGTTTGTATATCCAGAACGGCTTGACCAATTTTTTTTTTTTGGCTTAACTTACTCGTGGCGATGCCACCTTTCAGAATATGCTACATGCACTTCAAAATTTTTTATATTTTAATAGTTCTGTACCCCAAAAAATCGATTCTAAACTTTCTGGATAAGAGACTAGTAGCGTCCAAAATTTTGAACATGGCCGGAGACGCTACCGCGTCTCCTGATAATCTTATAATTAATCAATTTATTCGATTTCTCCTTATAAAAATAAATAACTAATAAAAAACCAATTTTTCTTTTGATTTCTACTTATAAAATAAATAAATAAAAAACCCATAAATCACTCAGTTTTTATAAATTTACGATGTTGAAAGATAAGTTTAGATATTCTAGTGCATCACTAGGTTACATGCAAACCTTTCCGTTTTTTTCCCCAAAAAACATTAACGCGTTATTGGGTAGTTTTGAAAATTCCATCTCTTTAAGGTCTTTTTTAAGCATTAGTTCAGTTCTCAGTCATCTGTGAAAGAGAATATTCCTTGCTCCGTGCATCGAATAAAGTTTATTATATCTTTAACAATAAGTCGCGTTCGAGCGCCAAAACGTCTGGCTGCTGCAATCAAAGTCGGTGACTACATTAAAAAAGTGGAAGTGAATCGAACAGTATGGCAGAAATTCCACGCAATATAAAGAAAATACGAAAAATAAATTATAAAGACTATGAATGTGATGATTTGCACCGAGATGTCTTCGAAGTTCTCGAGAATATAAGAATGTGTCAAGAAGCAGATCCATGGGTGTGCGACGAATATCACCAGTACAATTTCTACGCGATCGAGAAATCAGTGTACGCGGAACCAACGAAAAAATCATCAGACAAGGCTGGGATATTCATCATTATAGCTATGTTCATCTTTGGCCCTATAATGCGAGGCAAAGAGTGTACAGCCGGATGCAGAATGAGTGCAAGATGGTGGATCAAGATAAAATTCCAGTGATGCGTAATTCTAATAATGAATCGTTGGAAAGTGATTTACACTCGTACAAACATTGGTCGGTGAAAATCATCAAAAAACTTTATGAGTGTAAATGTGACAACAAACTGATGTGACTTGTATTGGTGCAAATATGACCACAAATACTTTATTACAATTCCCGCGGGTATCGGAAGGTGCGTCGAAATGATTGTGATGAAAAATTGTCATTATTCAAATAGTTTCATTATTCCCCGTGACTTTTCTAAAGGAGGATGTTAAAAAGAGGCCATTTTTGGCCTGCAAGTGTAAAGTAAAAACGTATTAGAGAATTATTATTTGGACTATTTAAGAAAGGAAAGTGACATTTATTTCATCCTGAAGTGTTGGGAATATGATTAGAATGAGCGAAGTTTAATTTGTTTTACCCATGATGATAGGAAGCATATACGCATAATCTTTTCTCATATTTTAAAAAGTATTTGACCGATATTCATGAAACTTGGTGAAAATGGGTTTTATGTAATGCTCTTTTCAGAGCCAAAAATTCAAAATTCAAAATGGCGGACTTAATATGACCGCCGCGAAACGCTAAAAAATGCAAATATTGTTCAAAATCTATAAGTAATATTCCAAGGAGGCTTGAAGGTGCTCTTCTCAGTTCTGTACAGAAAAACTCAAAATAAAAGATGACGGATCGAATATGGCTAACGTTGAAATGGTCAGACTGGAACAAAAGATATTTGCAGTATAAACATTAATCCTTTTAAACCTATGTGGAACAAAAAATATTTACATTGTATTTGTATTTTACTGGTACTATGTACAGAAATGGTATTAACATATATATTCACAACCTTTTCATTGTAAATACGTCGCGCAATTCCAAATAACGCGTTCTAGGATGGTACATGTATAAAAATTCTCGTTTCGACAGGCATGAGGCTACTTTCAAGATTGTGCGCTGAAAGCTCATTACAGATTAGAAACCATTTTATATTATCATAAGATTCGAACATTTGCACATTTTTATGGATTTCAGCGTTGACCAGCGTTTATGTCTGGTACTTGCAGTCTGAATTTTTGACATTTTGATTTAAGAAGCATGCTTTCAATATTCTAGTTGGATACTTATAGGCATTTCATGTTTTAACAGTTGTTATCCTTCTTTTTCTTTTGGTGTATGATCTTCATTCGATTCTTCCTACGTATTCAAATAGAGTTTTAAGCGTGTCCCAGGCGTGTAAGCCCAGACTATATAGTAACGCTATTCACCCATTATTTGGTGATTTTGGCGTTTGGCACTTTCAGTATACGATCTTTATTTTTTCCTACATATTTATTTCGAATATATAATACATCGCGTACTAACCCAGACTAATAACGCCATACACCCGTTATTTGGAGTTTCAACTGTCGTTATTTTTTTGGTGTACATCTTAATTTATTTTTTTTGCGCATTCAAGTAGAATCTTTTAAACGTATTTGACTGTACTATTCATCTTCATTTGTACCATTTTCATTTGCTTCCTTCTACGACTAGAATTTTCCTTATTCGACTAGAATTTTTTGGTCGTACTAGTCCAAACTTTTGGTTTGGCGCTATTCATCCATTATTTGGTGCTTCAACAATTGTCATTCTTTTAGTGTACAGTCTTCATTTATTTTTTTCACTTATTTGAGTACAATATTTTAAGCGTGTTTTTCCACACTGTTGATTATTTTTGTATGTTTTACGTCTGTTCGGTTCGGTCTGAATTCGTACTCCTGTGTAGAAATCTTCTACCGAACTACAATGCCCAGAATTTGCTCCATGTGTGAACGAAAAAAGGGCCCGCTCAGAATACCATGAAGTTAATGGTACATTTTTTTGTAAAAGATGTTATCTAGATAAAAAAAGACCAACCAAGTCTTTATCTAGCAATGAACCCCCTGCTACTGTTGATGAGACTGCCACTGAAAATCAGAGTATTACTCTGTCATTTATGGGTACTCAAGAGTCCCATAGTAAATGTGTATTTGGGTGCGAAAAAAAAGTTCTGAGACGACTTTCCAGAGAAGAGTGCTTTGAAATCTTTATTCAGACCAGAGAAAGCGTATACGTTCCATATGGTGCACGTGCGTGTTGTTCTCATGGGAAAGGCGATTCTTTTAAAATTCCGGGTTTGCAGTTTCCCAGTTTCCTGTTTCGCTGAACGCCAATGAAATAGCATTATGTTTTGAAACAATGAAAAACATGGTGATCAGCGAAAGAAAGAAGGCCTTGAATTCTCAAACTGTACACTTTTCTAGCATGTCCGATGATGTTTTAATATTTGAAACAGGCCTTAATAGAGAACAGTTTCATTACCTACTGCAATTTGTAAAAGATGAACAACTACATATTCGCAATGCTGAATTTGCTCTTGGTATTTATTTATCCCGTCTTCGTCGGGCATATACATATGACGAACTAGCATTGCGTTGAAGTATTACACGACAAACGGCAAGTTCGAATTGCGAAGAAATCAGACAAGTATTATCAAAATCGTTTTACAATAAATATCTTTTCCTGGATTCCGACCGTCATCAATTGGTTTCCCACCAGACAGAAATCGCTAGACAATTACATGCACCCTCAGGTGATCGCATTATTCTTGTGTCTTATATCTTCATTCAAAAAAGCGACAATTTTTCTTTTCAACGAGAAACGTACTCCGGTCACAAGAAGCAAAACCTGATTAAGCCAATGATGGTCGTGTTTACTGACGGCTATATAGGAGGGGTTTTCGGGCCCTATCCAGGAAACAAAAATAATGCGGTTATATTAAATGAACTGTTATAATAAATACAAATATTTGGTCTAGATTCGAAGCTGGGGACGTTTTACTAGTCGATCGTGGCTTCAGAGATTCTCTTTCCAAAATATCAGAAAAAGGATTCATACCAAAAATGTCTCATTTTTCAAATACTCCAACAGCTCCTCTAACTACCACTCAAGCAAATCAGTCTCGGCTCGTAACAAAAAATCGTTATATTGTTGAAGTTCCGAACGGTCGAATTAAGAAAACATTTCAGTATTTTGACAAGACTATTTAAAATACTACAATTCCATATATGTTTGAAGATTTTAGAATTGCCTGTTCATTACTAAACATGACATTCAAGCCACCGACTACATCTTGTATTGCCGTACTTATTATTGAGCGAATGCTTAGCTTTTCAAACAGAAACAATGTCCTCTCTTTATTAGTCCGAGAAGAAAACCTCAATGCACAAAAATCGTACTTCCAACGTATTGAGGTTCTTAAAATAGACTTCTTTCCCCAACTTGACGATTCTCAGCTTCAATTGTACACATGTGGCAACTATCAAATAAAAATGGCGCAGAATTACTATGCGGACCATTTAAAGCGGGAGATTTTGAATTTGAAGTAGCTAAAGAAACTGCACACATTAATTATCATAAATACGGAATAGATTTAGACTTTATGAATAGCATATTATTCAAAGTTCGCTTACGTTCTAGGCACTCTAATTCTGTTAAGTACTTTGTCCACCTGCTTCTTGATAAACCAACGGCTGGAATTGATGCCATTATTGGACATACTTGCAAAGTCGGACAACGTGTTGTAGGATGTTGTTCCCACGTTGTCACATTAATTTGGTTTTTTGGTAGGCGCGTTTTTTAGCCACTATTCCAATTCCCGCCCAACATCTGAACGATTATTTCAAAACACGGTCTTCATTAGAATCCGAGGAAGATATAGACGACGAAAACTGAATAAACAGTTTTCAATATTTCAGGAATGTCAGAAGGCAGAGGTTATAAATAGATTGCAAATATTTTTTATTCTACATAGTTTAAATAGGATTTAAGTCTGCTGCTAATAATATGTTTGTGACATTGATAAGCTCTAAGAAGAACGAAACTGAACATTCTTGAACCAACACATTTCTTCATTCGTTAGTGCATTATTCTTCTTTAATTAAATTCCTAAATTCTTAAATTCGAGAAGAATACTATAAAAACCCTTGTAATATGAATTTCATGAGTTTCAAACAGCATTTGCATTTTCAGATTACTTCAGTGTCGGTCATATTGCATCTGTCAACTTGAATTTCGGATTTTTTATTTTAGATTGTAAAACATCACTATCAAAAACATATGTTTCATAAATATTGAATTATATTTCCATTTCTACGGTAGCCATATTCGATCCGTCATCTTTTATTTTGAGTTTTTCTCTACAGAATTGAGAAGAGCGCCTTCAAGCTCCCTTGTAATATTACTCATAGATTTTGAACAGTATTTTATTTTTGGAATGTTTCACGGCGGCCATATTGGGTCCGCCATTTTGAATTTTAAATTTTTGATCCTGAAATCGAAAAAAGCATTACATAAAACCCATTTTCACCAAGTTTCATCGGTCAAATACTTTTTAAAATATGAGAAGAGATTATGCGTATATGCTTCCTATCGTTAAGTGTAAAACGAATTAAACTTCGCTCATTCTAACCATGTTCCCAACATTTCAGGATGAAATAAATGTCACTTTCCTTTCTTAAATAGTCCAAATAATAATTCTCTGATACGTTTTCACTTTACACTTGTAGGCCAAAAATGGCCTCTTCTTAACATCCTCCTTTACGAGGCGTCATATGTGGTGTACTCTATGGAATAAATTGAAAAATATAAGACACTATCGTCTTCTATATACAAAACGATGTTGCAGAACATGCAATCGAGTAACATGCAAGTGCTCCATAGAAGATTGTGATGTATTTTAAAAAGATATTCATAAAACATCTGGTGGAACATCTAATGGAGCAAGCCGCTACACTGGGAGAGTGCAACGATGCGACAAATTCCAACAAATATGACAACATATCCAATAGATTTATACAATTAACTTATAATATTGAATCTAATATTTAATATTTTTATTTCTTTTCAGAAATACATATTTCTTTAACTTGACGCAGCTGTTCGGGCTCCAGCCATATGATGATCCATCAGAGAAGAATTAAAAAACAAAAATGTTAATTTTATTATATCATTTATTTTTTATATAAATTACACACACACATTTTATATAAATTACACATAAACACTTTTTATGAATAAAATATTTTTTTAAAAATAATATAAAATAAAATAATCTCATAATTAATCAATTTTTTCTTTTGATTTCCCATTATAATAAAATAATCACATAATTAATCAATTTATTCGATTTCTCCATATAAAAATAAAATATAAATAAATAAAATATAAATAAAAAAATTAATAAAAACCTGTTCGCGAGCGAACGAAGGGCTCCGCCAAGCCCTTATCACGCTGCATTGCATCGCCTGTGTTGCATGGCCTGTGCAACATAGGTGGTGTAATGCAGCACTAACATAGGTGGAGAGTAGCGGCAGTCATGTGTGTTACATCGCACACATTACTGTCGTTGCTCTCCATTCACGCAGCACGCGGGACTTATGTCCCGATCGTCAATACATCATCGAACTTAGCCGCGCTCACGCGGAGCGCGCTCAAGTAGCGAAACGGCGGCGCTGCTGCTGTCTTAAATTCAAAAAACCTTAGTCATCGTCCCCAATTAGTTATTTATAATTATATTTCTGTAGATATGTTTATATAGACTTTTCCGAGCTTTTCTAGAGTGTTCTTTTTATGTCGTCATTTCCTTCAAGGGGAAGTGACGACAAGAAAGAACATTCCAGAAAGGCACAGTATAAAAACGGATGCGAAGTGGGGACGAATACCAGTCTACGGAGAGCAATCGAGGTACGACCCGCATTTCTTAGAGTTTGTAAATCGCACGCAATTAGGATAGCAGCCAGCTATTCTATCGCGAATCGTATTCGCATTAGCAGTCGCCCGCTTTGCTACTAAACCACGCGCGAATTATTGGAGTCGCCTGCTCCACGTGTTCGCGAATTGTGTCCACACGCATTCCGACACTTTCGGTGTGTATCGCGCCGCTCGTCGCGGACTCGCGCTGTCCGGCAGTGTTCGAGATTGCGCCCTAGAAAGTGTACAAATTGTATAAATATCTTTGTATGTGCCAAGACTTTATTTGACTGTGTTTTTTTTGTAAATATACATTATTACTGTTTAAACTTGCGTGTGATTCATTGTGTGTGTGCGTGATCGTTCAGCTCTTCCACCGGACTTATCCGTTCCGTCACGAACATTTTTTGGTCCTTCGAGCCGGATATCAGCCGGAAGACTTCAGTACTCCGTGCCAACTGCAATTTCCATTAATCTGGAAAATGGAAGCGCTTATTGCGGTACAAAACGACCATTTCAGGCGTATGGCACGAACGGTCGAGAACATGAGGAAGGTGGGTGCCTCAAAGATCACCGCAGCCTTGGTGAAGAACACTCTTCACGTTCTCGACAAGCGCTGGGAAAAATTCGAAGCTCACCACGAGAACTTGGTGCGGTCATTCCCCAAGGAGCTCGAGCTTCATGATTACTTAGCGAACGACCTCATGGGTCTCGCAGAGAACACCTACCTCGAGCAGAGGACGCTGCTTCTCGAATATCAATCCGCTGCAACTCAGGAAGCGGATACGAAACCGGCAGCGTCGGAGACAGCTCCACCTCCCCGGACGACCTTACCGAGGATTCAGCTGCCGAGCTTCTCAGGGAAGTACGAGGACTGGCCTCCCTTCCGCGACTTGTTTCGGTCCCTCATCGTGGACGATCCATCCATCTCTGACGTAACCAGGCTCCACTATCTCAAGGTGAGCCTGAAAGGAGAAGCAGAATCCTTGATTCGGAGTCTCGCCACGACAGACGGGAATTTTGCTCGAGCATGGGAAGCGCTGTTGCGATATTACGAAAACCCACGCCTCCTGGTGCGTTCGTACTACGCAGCTTACACAGCGCTGCCAAAAATGAAAGGCGAATTGGTCACCGAACTCCGGCGGCTCTTTCATGCCATGACTAGCACCGTCGGCTCACTGCAGAGCATCGGCCGACCCATCTCCAGCAGCGAGGACTTGTTCGTCTTCCTCTCCGTGGAGATGCTCGATCCTCGCTCCAGACGGGAGTGGGAGGATTCGATCGGCGGCACAAGCAAGCCTCCCACATATGAGGAATTACACGAATTCCTCGAACGCAGGCTGCATACGCTTGAGGCCGTGCAGCCGGCAAGGACTGAGCCAACTCCGCGAGTCGCCGCCAAGACTCACCTGGCACAAAAGAAGGAGCCCAGCAGAAAGGAGAAGGACCGGTGTTCCCTGTGACGCAAGGATCACTTCTTGAGTCCTGCGACACCTTCCGCCAGAGGACTGCGTTGGACCGGAAGCACTTCGTGGAGGAGCATCATCTGTGCATCAACTGTCTGGGGAAACACAAGGTAGGTGAGTGCCAATCCAAACGCAATTGCTCGGTGTGCGAGAGACGTCACCACTCCGCGTTGCATGACGCGTATCGCGAGCCCGTGTCAGACTCGAACCGCGTTGCAGCGGGCGCAATAACGTCACACTTCGCGTATCACCCTCTGGAGGGTCGAGTTGCCGTCCTCCTCGCCACCGCGCGTGTTCAAGTGCGCGATCGTTTTGGCAATCTGCATCCCGTCCGGGCGCTTATCGACCAGGGTTCGGAAGTATCAATCATCACCGAGGCCCTGACACAACGGTTGAGACTAGCGCGATCGCGAGCCTCGGTGGCAGTGTTTGGCGTGGGAGGACGATTAACCGGCGTCGCGCGCGGACAAGTGTGCGTCGACGTGGCAACCACGGGTGGTGACAAAATACTCACCGTGTCTGCGATTGTGCTTCCCCGGCTCAGCGTCTACGCCGGACTCGCTAGCGATCCTAGGCAGGAATGGCCGCATCTCCGGGGCATTCCGCTGGCCGACCCGGAATTCACGTCGGCCGACTCCATTGACATGCTGCTCGGGGCCGATGTGCACGCCGCGATCATCGCTCCAGGTATTCGCCGGGGCGGTGCCTCGGAGCCTGTGGCACAAGAAACTAGATTAGGTTGGATAGTGTCGGGCGCCGCGGGTACCGTCGCGTCGCACGTCGCCTCACTGCACGTATGTCTCGCGGACGAGCCGCTCGATGCCTTCGTTAGGAAGTTTTGGGAGCAAGAGGAAGTAATCGGGAGCCGGGACGTGACGACCCCGGAGGAGCAGGAGTGCGAAGCCTTCTTCGCACGGACGCATGCTCGCATCGAGAGCGGGCGTTACGTCGTGCGGCTTCCAACCGTGTCACCATTCCCGGACCTCAGCGCGACGCGAGGCGTGGCCGCGCGAGTGCTCGCGAACATGGAACGGCGGCTCGCGCGAGACACCCAACTCTCAGAAATGTATCGAACATTCATGCGGGAGTATGAGCGGCTCGGACATATGACGCGGGCCGCGGTCTTATTCGACCACAAGCAGGGGTGCTATTTACCGCACCACGGAGTGCTCAAGCCGATGAGCGATTCCACCAAACTCCGGGTAGTCTTCAACGGCTCGGCGACCCTCTCCGGCGGCGACTCTCAACCGCTTCCTGCGGGTGGGGCCGAACTTGCTGCCGTCGTTGGCGGACGTGCTCCTTCGTTGGCGGTGGCACCGGTGCGTCATCGCCACCGACGTCAAAAAGATGTATCGGCAGATCCTAGTCTACCCATTAGATCGGGATCTGCAGCGGATCCTGTGGAGAGACGACGGGGGTGAGATCGCGGAATATCGGTTGAACACCGTTACTTACGGTTTGGCGTGCGCCCCCTTTCTCGCGATCCGAACGTTGCGACAACTCGCCGACGACGAGGAGGCGAGGTTCCCGGCGGGCGCGTCCATCCTGCGACGGGACGTCTACGTCGACGACGTCCTGTCCGGAGCATCCACCAACGAGGAAGCCAGGAACATCGCGCGGCAGTTGCGAGGCCTCTGCTTGGCGGGCGGCTTCCCTCTAAAAAAATGGGCGTCCAACGAGCCCGACATTTTGGAGGACATCCCGGAGGAAGATCTGGCGCAGCCAGGCACGCGCATGTGGACGGCACTCACCACTCACGCGACGTTGGGCCTCCATTGGCGCCCGGGAGACGACACCTTTGCGTTCGTGGTCCAGCCGATGGCGGTGAACCAGGTCACCCGACGAACCGTCCTGTCACAAGCAGCCCAGCTTTTTGACCCGCTGGGTTGGTTGGCCCCTGCAGTAGTGCGCGCCAAAATCTTCATTCAGGGGACATGGTTGCTGGCACGCGACTGGGACTCTCCCCTTCCGGCTGCAGAAGCACTGACGTGGCGGGCCTTCCTGGGGGATCTCCCGGCGCTGGCAGAAATCAGAGTCCCTCGTTGGTTGCAGAGCACCGGACAGCAGCAGGCAGAGCTGCACGGCTTCGCCGACGCCTTGGAGCGGGCCTATGCAGCTGTGGCGTACCTACGGGTCAAGGTGGAAGGTGATTGGACGGTGCGCATAGTAGCTGCGAAAAGCAAGGTCGCACCAATAAAACAGGTATCCTTACCGCGACTGAAGCTGTGCGCCGCGGTCTTGCTGGCTCGGCTGGTGGCGCACGTACGGGCGGTTCTGGAGCTCGAGACTGAGCCGGTTCACCTGTGGTCTGACTCCACCGTCGCCCTGGGATGGATCCGAGGGCATCCAACGCGCTGGAAGACATTCGTGGCCAACTGCGTCTCTGAAATTCAGACTACGTTACCCGGCGCTCGATGGCACCACGTAGTTGGCCACGAGAACCCCGCCGATTGCGCCTCCCGGGGCCTGCCACCAGCAGAGCTCGTGCAGCACGAGCTATGGTGGCAAGGCCCATCCTGGTTGCGCGGCGACTTACCCCAAAGAGCGGAGGACGACTTGCTGGCGACCAACTTGCCCGAGGAGAGGACGCGGGCCATCGTCGGGGCGACGCTGACCAGGGAGGAGCCTGACTTGCTGTGCCGATACTCGTCCTTGCGCCGGCTATTACGCATCACGGCGTGGTGCCGGCGCTGACTGCGGTCGAGTGGAGGCGGGGCGAGCCGGCGATCCCTGGAGCTCACGAGCGACGACTTGGAGGGCGCACTTATGGCCTGGGTGCGAGTGGCCCAGACAGGATCCTACTAAGCAGAAATAGAGAAGTTGTGAACGGACCAACCGGTTTCTGTAAGGAGCACCTTACTAAAACTCACCCCCTTCCTGGACGAACTTGGTGTGTTGCGAGTCGGAGGTAGGCTCCGACGGGCGCTTCTCCAATACGACGAGAAGCACCCCGTCATCCTTCCCCGAGAATCGGCCCTCACCGCGCTGGTCGTCGACGCCTGTCACTCCCGGACGCTCCACGGCGGCGTGCAGCAGACCCTGGCGACCGTGAGGCAGCGGTACTGGATACCAGGCGGACGGGCCGTCGTGAAGAGCCACATCCACCGCTGCCTCAGATGCTCGCGATGGCGGGCGGCATCCACACCGCCACTGATGGCCGACCTTCCCGCGGCGCGCATCACTCCAGCGCGCCCCTTCACTCACGTGGGCGTCGACTACGCGGGTCCGATATTCCTGCGATCGGCCAGAGGACGAGGACATCGGAGTAGCAAGGCCTTCATCGTGGTGCTGGTGTGCTTCTCCACTCGGGCGGTGCACCTGGACGTGGCCACCGATTACAGCGCCGAGGCCTTCCTGGCCGCGCTGAGGAGGTTCGTCTCCCGGCGGGGAGTGCCACAGGCCATTTATTCAGACCAGGGGACGAATTTTGTGGGCGCCGACTGGGAGCTGCAGTCCCTGTTCAAGGCGAGCTCTCAGGAGGTACGCCGCATCGCCCGGGTTCTGGCGGAGGAACGCATCCGCTGGCACTTCAATCCCCCGGCGGCTCCTCACTTCGGAGGCTTGTGGGAAGCGGACGTGAAGTCGGTCAAACACCACCTCCGGCGGGTCATAGGCGAAGCCACCCTCACCTACGAGGAAATGGCAACCCTGCTCGCCGAGGTGGAGGCTTGCCTCAACTCGCGGCCCCTCTCCCCCTTATCGGACGACCCAGACGACGTGGCGGCCCTCACACCGGGCCACTTTTTGATTGGCGCGCCGCTTCGCGCTATCCCCGAGCCGTCGTTTCTCGACGTGCCGGTCAACCGGCTTTCCAGGTGGCAACACGTCCAGAGGATGAGGGATCACCTGTGGCAGCGATGGCGAGAGGAGTACCTCCATGGGCTAGCGGAGCGCCCAAAGTGGCAGCGCGCGACAGAACCGGTGCGGAAGGGTCAGTTGTGTCTCGTGCGCAGTGAGCTAACCTCCCCCGCGAAATGGCCACTCGCCCGTGTGGTCGCCGCACACCCTGGCCGCGACGGACAGGTTCGTGTAGTCGAGGTGAGAACGGCCACCTCGACGCTCGTCCGGCCGGTCACAAAAATCGTGATGCTTCCCGCCGAGGAACTGGGGATCTCGCAAGGCGCACGAGGCACAACGGATGCTTCCAGCGCGGCAACGGCGAACCACACGTGAGCATTCCACAATTTCACCTATACGCATATCTCGGCCGCGTATTCGTTCATCACCATTCGGGCACACAAATCTCACGAATCGAATGTCCACTTATACGCACATGCTTCATTCGCACTAGCACTGTACTTCTCACATCATTCATTTCACCACGCATTGTCATCACACTCGCGGAATCAACGCGCGCGTACGGACTCGCGACGGCACTACGCCGTGGGCCACCGAACTTTCGTCGCAACTACGAACTTTCGTTATTGACACCGCACTAATCGTACACGTAGCATAAGGTTTGTTCTTTCCAGCTGTACTAGTTCTGCACTAGTTCTGAACTAGAACTGACGAGTACAGTAAAAATTTCATAGGTGCAGAGATGTAGATAGAAACGAAAAGAACGCCACAGTGCAGAAATCAACATGGCGCGACACATGATTTTGGATAGTGATTCAGATGAAGAATATTTTGTTTTACCAGCACCATTATTGCATGCAGAACCTATTTGGAATGAAGAGGATGATGGTAATTACTATTATTCTGAATAACAAATTAATCAACGTTAAAAAACTAAAATTCTTAGGACCGGTTGTTCTAAGTGTCAGGTAGCTCATCTGATTTAAAAAGTATGCGTTATATGCTAACTTTTTAACCGTCAGGTAAGCTATCTGACGCTTAATCAGTCTTCAGACAGATAAAAATCTAATCTAATAAATGTATTTTAGATTATAACGAGTTATTACAAATAGTACATCCAGTTTTCGGAAGAGTTCAGAGAATAGAACATATAAAAATACATAATTACATAGAAAATATTGTTCGCAGTTATAACAATATTGATTTTATAATGCACTTTCGATTATCTAGAGAAAAAGCATATGAACTAATAAATCAATTTGAGATATCTGAGATATTTATTTCATTACAATGTATGTATTGGATCAGTGCAAAAATTCGTCCCTGATTTGTAAATAAAAATCAAGCAGTTATCGGGCACGAACTTTTGCACTGACCTAATATTATTGTTTGTTATTATATATAAAATATACTTTATGGCCCATATTCAGAACCCTCTTTTATCGATAAAAGTGCCTCTAAAAGTGGCATATAAGTTTTCTGATTGGCTATAAGCCAATTTTAGAAGCTTTTATCGATAAAAAAGGATTCTGAATACAAGCATATGTGTGTATGTAATAATCATAGACCTTATATACATTCTTTTGCCTAGGAAAAAAAGAAACAGCAATAGGTTTCATAAGAGAAACTTGGTAACTATGGTAACAACAAAAATGTTTTTTAACATGAAAAAAATTGATTTTATTTTATTATTTTATTAGATGATTCTGGGCGTCCTAATATAACAGCTGAGAAACATATATTGTTACCTATGGTTTGTAGGACATCAGAGTGCATCTTATCGTGATGTAGCTGATCGATTTGGAGTGACAATAAGTACTTTGTATAATATAATAACTAGAGTAACAGATTTTATATTGTTATTAGCACCAAATATCATAAAATATCCAACGTTAGCTGAGAAAGAAGAAACTGCAACATATTTTAACGAAAAAAAAGGATTTCCTCGTATAATTGGTAATGTAGTCATGTTTACATTTATACATGTAAAACATATATTTCTTTTCTTTTAAGGTGCTATTGATGGTTCACATATAAGAATAGATAAACCAATAGAAGATCCAGATTCATATATTAATAGAAAACAATACTTTTCGTTGCATATGCAAGGTACAGTGGATCATAAAATGAAGTTTATCGATGTCTTCATAGGATATCCTGGTTCTGTCCACGACGCACGGGTTTTTAAAAATTCACCATTATGTAACGATCTACATGAATTGTGTGGAAGTTAGTTAAAAAATGATATAAATAATACAAATAATAATGACTGAAGATAAAAAATCGATATCTAATCATAAATCATCTTTCAGATAATTATTTATTGCTTGGAGATAGCGCATATCCTTGTTTGAAAGAATTAATTGTACCGTACAGAGATAATGGACATTTAACTCGTGCACAAAGGTCTTTTAATCAAAAGCTAAGTTCATGCAGGGTAATAATCGAAAATGCTTTTGGATGTTTGAAACAACGTTTTCGACAGTTGTATCATTTTAAATTACGCGATATAGTACGTATGGTACGCGTAATACATGCGTGTTGCGTACTTCATAATATAGCAAATATGGAAGATTTGCAATATCTTGAAGAACCTATAAATGATCAGTATCCTGATATAGAAGCACAAAATATAAATATTAATTTTGATGACCTAGAACGAGAACGTGAAACTGGAACACATATCCGAGATGAATTATGTCTACTACTTCATCAATAAAGGTGAAAAAGAACAACTGCTTTTTATTCTTATTTTATTCCTTTCTGTTAATCTTTTATAATATATAATAGAATATTGCAGATATATTAATTTAATAATGGAAAAAAGGAAAAAGCTTCTAGAATTTACAATAACAAGTAAAAAAAAATAAAGCAACTAAGAGCCACTCTAATGTAACTCTAATGTAAACTACTCTAATCTAACTCTAATCTAATGTAACATTTGTATATTTATTATATGTATTTATATTATAATAAAATAAAACAAAAAAAACAAAATGTATAAATAAAACAAAATGTCTAATAAAATATATAACTAACAAAAAAATTCTTTGTACTGCATTTGCATTGTCTATACTTGTACTTATAACTTATTTTAAGATTTATTTTGAAGAGAATTTTCTCTCATGAGCTTGTTTCGTTCTTCTCTCAATTGATTTGCTCTTATTAATTGTTCCTCTATACTTTTCATTCTTTGTTCATATGTGTTTCTCATTGCTTTGTATTCTGTTAGTAATTGTCTTTGTATTTCATTTCTCTCCTTTTTTTCTTGTTGAATATCGTTTAAAAGCTTTTCGATTATTTTAGGCATTTCAGCTCTTGCCGTCTTGCCTCTTTGGTTTGTTTGTCTATTATGTGATAATTTCTGCAATGCGTATGTTTTAGATTAAATCAATATTAATTATATTAAAGAGAAAATATATAGCATTATACTTACTTCGTTTAAATAGTTATTTTCGACATTGCTTGTATTAATTTCCGATGTAATATTTGTTGATATCATTGGTTCTGTATTTGCTTCTATGTTTAAATTGATCTCATTATCTTTGTTATTTATATTACTGATACTTTCGTCATTTATATCACATATATTTTCATTATTTATATTGCTGATAGGTCTGTGATATGTATACAATAGATTAATATAATAAAATGTAACATTATATAAATATTTTATTCATTATATCATCAAAGTAATAATAGGTACGATTTATGTATGTCTGATATGGTACTTACAAAGATGTGCTAATTTGGACGTCATCTCTTAAAAGTAGACCTTGCCTTCCAGATACAGCTAATGGTTGGATATTGTGTTTATGACCCATAATTTCACTTAATTCTCTGCAATTATCAACATAATGTATTTACAATGTATTTTATCCTTTTATAAATATTGAAGTAAAATGAATATTTACGTTTCGTATCGACATGATGTGCGTGCTCTGCCTGTTTTATTATTATTGGTTACCATAGTTTTGTAAGATCTTTCTAAAGACTTGTATTTATTTTCCACTTGTAGAAGTGTCAAGTTATATCCAAATTTTTCCATTTCTTCTTTTATTTTTTGCCACAATACTTTTTTAGTTTTAATTGCTTTTTTCCTTATACAAGTTTAAGAACAATTTAGTTTTTGCATCATCCCAAAAAGATAATTCTTTTTTATCTCGATTTATTTCATTAACATCATTTTCATTATTGGTATAATTTTCATAATTATTATTTGCATTTTGTTGTATATCTTGTTGTAATTTAATAAATACTAATTGATCATCGACAGTACATTGCATTGTATTGTAACTAAAATCAATATCTTGATATTTTAATTTAAATATTACACCTTCTGCAAGAATATTATAATAAGATTATTATATTGTACTTATCATCTTTTTTTCTTATTAAATAAATATTTATATATTGAAATTTAGTTCTTAAATAGCTATTTGCATAGATAATGTTTATTGATATATTTAGATACATAATTTTAATACCTTCCAATTTACAAGTAATATTTCCATCTTTATCAATTAAAATATTTCCAGCTGCATCTCTTGTAATATATGCAACACTTATTTTCTCCATGTCGAAAACTTTTTTTTATACGACTAAAGGTCTAATATAATTAATATAAATTAAAAATATAAATTCAAAAAGCTAAAAAAACTTTCTATATATCATATATTCTCTTTATATTTACTTTTTTTTTAAGTTATGTTAATACTTAAAATTTTTTACTATATGTTTGTCTGTCGCTATTGTTATTGCGTATATAAAAAATATTATTTATCACAGTATTTTATACTTCTATTATATTACTACCAATTGTGTGTGTGTGTGTGTGTGTGTGTGTGTGTGCGTGCGTGCGTGCGTGCATGCGTTGCGTGCGTGCGTGCGTGCGTGCGTGCGTGTGCGTGTGCGTGTGCGTGTGCGTGTGTGTGTGTGTGTGTACAAGTATATGTAAAAATACTGATCAATAATAGTTTTATATGCACAAAAATAATAGTAAAAGACTGTGGCGATGCGCCTGCCTCGCCACTAGCCCCTTCTCCGACCGAACCGCACGCCGCGATCACGCGTCCAACGCCGCTAGCGTGCCTTACGCGGCATGACCCGCACGCGTGATTCCCCACCCGGCTACCCACGCCGGGTGGGTATATAAGCGCGCCGTTCCGAGACCGAAGCACCAGTCCTGTCCCGATCCTATTCCTGACTAGACCTGGCCTACTACCTACGATCACGATTCCTCCAGATCGGGAGCACCCGATCTATCCGCACGGAGACACGGGCGCACCCGTGCCTCAATCCGGGCGCACCCGGAGTGCAACTGCCGTCCTGGGCGCACCCAGGCCGGTTTCCGTCCTATACCGATACCTGCTCCGCACGGAGACACGGGAGCACCCGTGCCTCAATCCGGGCGCACCCGGAGTGCAACCGTCGTGTCGGGCGCACCCGGCACGACTTCCACCGATTGCCTGGCTTCCTCCTGGCAGCCCCAGGATACCGCGCCACGCACCGGGGCTTCCGACAGCCCGCCGATGTAGATAGCCGCGCCGTTAGATGATAAGTACCGCACCGTTAGATGATAAGTACCGCACCGTTAGATAATAAGTACCGCACCGTTAGATGATAAGTACCGCACCGTTAGCTCATAAGTACCGCACCGTTAGATCCGCACCGCCCGCTAGATAATAAGATACGCACCGTTCGCCAGGAAGATACACACGCACATACACACACACTCACCCTCACCCCACTGTACAGGCCACAGCGCCTCCCACCACACGCCCAGCGACACACACTCACTACATCACAACCACTCTGTTCATACACGACCACTCAGCTGTACATACATCATCACCATCTGTACAATAAAATCAGTGCAAAACAAACCAGAGTCTCACGCCTTCTTCGACCCTGACCACGGCGAGCTAAGTCCGGCCCGCGAGGCAAGGCGTACCGTTACAAGACGAATATAGAGTAAAAAATCTTAAGTATTAAAAGAATGGAAAAATTTTTATAATAATAATGTGTAGATATATGTGTGATATTATATTTAAATTGAGATAAAATACCTGTACAGTTCCACATAGTTCTGAGTAAAAACGAGGTAAAATTGTGTCTATGTCAATGTCAAGATTAAAACGAAATGAGAATAAATTCAGATAAGGTCATCACTTCATAGCAGGATAACGATTCCCAACAGGTGTTAGGAAGGGAGACCAAATTTAATAATATACATGTACATATCATGATGTCAACACGTGATTTGTTGTTTTTATTTCTTGTATTCTATTATTAAGCAAGCTCAAATATAATATCTACATAGGCTTCATTAAGATGTTCGCAATCTTTTTGAAGATTAATGCCCATTTTTTGTGATCTAATATGGATCATTTCTGATATTAATCTAATATTAATTTCATTCTTTCATGGTGGACATTGAAGAATGTCATTGTCAAGAATGTCTCCTCCTTTACATTTTGCGCAGGCATAATGATGTCGTCAACATACCTGAAATAAAAATTAAAATGAAAGTCAATTAAGAACTGTTACACCTGTAACACCTTTTTTTTTTTTTGGTAAGGCAGGGGAAATCCTTTATGGATACCCACGGGCCTTGGGGGAGAACCCGTGGGTTATGTGGGAGTCCCCCAGGGAAGAAAAAGTTCCCTGGGTATACCCACTAAAACCCCTGCCGGTGACCTTCCTCAGCCCATAATGAGGGAGAGCAGGGCATCGCCTGAGGCATTCACTCCCCCTCGGGCATGGCCATTGTCTGGCCTCGATCCTGGGGGACACTTGTAACACCTGTGTAACACCTGTTGGGAATTGTTATCCTATGAAGTGATGACCTCTGAATTTATTCTCATTTCATTTTAATCTTGACATTGACATAGACACAATTTTACCTCGTTTTTATTGAGAACTATGTGGAACTGTACAGGTATTTTATCTCAATTTAAATATAATATCACACATATATCTACACATTATTATTATAAAAATTTTTCCAATCTTCCAAAACATTAAAATTCTTAAGTATTAACATAACTTAAAAAACTAAATATAAAGATAATATAATTTTTAATTTTAGGTTAAGTTGTACTGTTTTTAATTTTTAATATTTTTAATTTTAGGTTAAGTTGTACTGTTATTCTCGTTTTGCCTAAGCTGCCATATTGAACTGTACCGCTGCACTAACTCAAGACCTGGGGCAGGCAGTTCAGTGAACTGCTGTACTCAGTTCTATTACACTGTTGAAAAGAACAGTCATCTCTGACGTCACTTCTGCTAGAAAGAACGCCTCAGTGTTTTGAACTAGTACAGAAAGTTCAGCTGGAAAGAACAAACCTATAATAGCGCAGCAGCGATCAGCTGATTCCGCGAAACACAGCACGCGGTGACCACATGCGCCGCGAGTCACGTACACCGCGCGGGTGCAGCCCTGACACAAGGTGCACTCGCACCGCTCGCGACACCGCGCCGCAGCTCGCGCGGCTATTAGCCACTCGTCACGCGCCTCGCGCGCCCGCCGCGCGCGATACAACTAGCATATTTCGTCCGGTACAACCGGAGGCGGGCGGAATGTTCGCGAGCGAACGAAGGGCTCCGCCAAGCTCTTATCACGCTGCATTGCATCGCCTGTGTTGCATGGCCTGTGCAACATAGGTGGTGTAATGCAGCACTAACATAGGTGGAGAGTAGCGGCAGTCATGTGTGTTATATCGCACACATTACCGTCGTTGCTCTCCATTCACGCAGCACGCAGGACTTATGTCCCGATCGTCAATACATCATCGAACTTAGCCGCGCTCACGCGGAGCGCGCTCAAGTAGCGAAACGGCGGCGCTGCCGCTGTCTTAAATTCAAAAAACCTTAGTCATTGTCCCCAATTAGTTATTTATAATTATATTTCTGTAGATATGTTTATATAGACTTTTCCGAGCTTTTCTGGAGTGTTCTTTTTATGTCGTCATTTCCTTCAAGGAGAAGTGACGACAAGAAAGAACATTCCAGAAAGGCACAGTATAAAAACGGATGCGAAGTGGGGACGAATACCAGTCTACGGAGAGCAATCGAGGTACGACCCGCATTTCTTAGAGTTTGTAAATCGCACGCAATTAGGATAGCAGCCAGCTATTCTATCGCGAATCGTATTCGCATTAGCAAAGTCGCCCGCTTTGCTACTAAACCACGCGCGAATTATTGGAGTCGCCTGCTCCACGTGTTCGCGAATTGTGTCCACACGCATTCCGACACTTTCGGTGTGTCTCGCGCCGCTCGTCGCGGACTCGCGCTGTCCGGCAGTTTTCGAGATCGCGCCCTAGAAAGTGTACAAATTGTATAAATATCTTTGTATGTGCCAAGACTTTATTTGACTGTGTTTTTTTTGTAAATATACATTATTACTGTTTAAACTTGCGTGTGATTCATTGTGTGTGTGCGTGGTCGTTCAGCTCTTCCACCTGACTTATCCGTTCCGTCACGAACAAAACCCATTACTTCTTTTGATTTCTCTTTATCAAAATATAAATAAATAAAACCCCAGTGAATCACCCAGCCTTCATAAAATATCCGACGCCGGAAAATAATATTAAATTCATATTCTAATGCATCACACGATAGTGTTTAAACATTGTCACAAATTTCTAAAATTTTTTCTTTCACTTTATCAAAAAGGTTTAAACAAATAAGGTCCAAACAAAGATTTCTCTTTTATAACTTCATAAATTACACAGGTTTTATAAATTTCCGCCGGAAAATAAAATTAGATTGGTATTCTAATGCGTCACTGGTTTACGTTCAAGCCTTTCCGATTTTTTCTAAGAAAACATTAACACGTTATCGACGTCCCAAAACAATAAAATGTGAAAGTGTACACATTGAGAGACTCAACTGTTTATATGCTCCAAAAGAATTATGCATTGAAAATGCAATATGTCAATCAAATGAGACTTGTATAACGGTACCTCTACGGTGGAAGTACACAGGGTGAAACATTTTGTGGATGCGGAGGAGTGACAATAAGAATCATACATTGGTCACAAACTTTCTTAGCAGTGTTATATCATTAGTTGCTTGAGTTGTTTGGGAGATTTGAAACAAACGCCATAGTTCTTATTGGGTCACTCCTCCGCATCCACAAAATGTTTCACCCTGTGTACTTTCACCATGGGTACCTCGAGCGCCGATATATATTTGGCTGCTTGAAAAATTAGAAGATCAGAGTTCGAAATCTAAATTCGTGCGGATCTTTCACAAATTTTCAAGAAGAATCAAGAAGAAGAATGGCTGTGCTGGAGCATTTGATAACACAGGCACACAAAAAAATTTTTTTTTTTTGACCCGAAGTGCGGATATACTTTTCCTGGTTAAAATGACTCCCTGAATTCGAATCCGAGGCCAGAATTACGCCATCACCCTCCAATTTTTCTTAATCTCAAAAAAATACCCTAAAATCTGCATTTTTCGCTTTGGTTGGATTAAACGTTAGTTAAAATCTCAAAAATTGATTGAATATAACTGCAGGACCATATATTATATGTATTTTGATGTAGTGAGTGTATTGAAAATCATATGCAAAACGCATGCAAAATCCCATGCAAAACGCATGCAAAATCCCATGCAAAAACGCATGCAAAATTTCATATGCGATTGCGAATAAAGTTTTCTTTACTCCTTCTTTCTTTTATATCGAATTCTTTTATCTTCAAACGACCGATGCAATGATTTTCTTTTCCCAATCAGTTTTTTTGGCTCAATGTCCCTTTTAAGCATCCAACAGAAATCTGCTATCATGTTTATGTCCCATCTTCCTTGATATCGTCGTTCCATTTCCTTGATATCTTGATGAAACCTTTCACCCTGTTCTTCACTGTAGTCGCCTAGGTTCTCTGAAAAGTAGTCAAGGTGAGAATCAAGGAAATGCAACTTCAAGTTCATCAAGCAACCCAATTTTTTAAAGTTTGCCAACATTTCCTCAACTATAATCTTATAATCTTCGCTCTTCCAATTTCCTAAGAAATTCTGAGCTACATTCTTGAAACTTAGCCATGCTGCTCTTTCTATATCACTCATTTTTGAGATAAATTTGTCGTCTCTGAATGCCGTACGAATTTGAGGACCATCGAAAATGCCCTCTTTTAGTTTAGCATCACTTATTTCCGGGAATTTTCCTGTTAAATAGTTGAAACAATCGCCATCTTTGTTCAGAGCTTTAACGAACTGCTTCATTAGACCAAGTTTGATGTGGAGAGGTGGGAGCAGAATTTTTGAAGGATCAACTAAGGGTTCAGAAATAACATTTCTGACAAACTTTAAAAAATTGGGTTGCTTGATGAACTTGAAGTTGCATTTCCTTGATTCTCACCTTGACTACTTTCCAGAGAACCTAGGCGACTACAGTGAAGAACAGGGTGAAAGGTTTCATCAAGATATCAAGGAAATGGAACAACGATATCAAGGAAGATGGGACATAAACATGATGGCAGATTTCTGTTGGATGCTTAAAAGGGACATTGAGCCAAAAAAACTGATTGGGAAAAGAAAATCATTGCATCGGTCGTTTGAAGATAAAAGAATTCGATATAAAAGAAAGAAGGAGTAAAGAAAACTTTATTCGCAATCGCATATGAAATTTTGCATGCGTTTTTGCATGGGATTTTGCATGCGTTTTGCATGGGATTTTGCATGCGTTTTGCATATGATTTTCAATACACTCACTACATCAAAATACATATAATATATGGTCCTGCAGTTATATTCAATCAATTTTTGAGATTTTAACTAACGTTTAATCCAACCAAAGCGAAAAATGCAGATTTTAGGGTATTTTTTTGAGATTAAGGAAAATTGGAGGGTGATGGCGTAATTCTGGCCTCGGATTCGAATTCAAGGAGTCATTTTAACCAGGAAAAGTATATCCGCACTTCGGGTCAAAAAAAAAATTTTTTTTTGTGTGCCTGTGTAATCATTAGACCTAAATTACTTAGAATTTTATTTGGATGAGATGGATTAGGATTAATTTCTTATCGTTTAGTATAGAGAGATCAAAAATTGAAAAAATATTTATTATCACTTTCAATTTTATTTATTAGATTTATTTAAAAACTTAGAATTTTTTGAAGTTAAAGGACAATGTTATAAATTTTACTTAGTAAGTAAATTGAATATTTTATTAAATATCTACATTAGAACGAAAAATTAAGCGATAAATTCAATTAACATAAATTTTATTATTATTATTAAATTTATTATTGGATTATTTTTATTATTATTTTTTTTATTATTATTATATAAATTATTATACAAATAGTAAGTAAATGGAATATTTTATTAAATATTTACATTAAAACGAGAGATTAAGCGGTAAATTTAATTAAATTTTATTATTACATTAGCGTATTTGAAAATTTTTAATAAATGGTAAATTAACTCCATAAGAAACCTTAATTAACAAAACAGATCCCGTATTTTTGCGATGCACCGTTTCCGAGATATTAAATTTTACCCCCAAGGGGGGGTTTTGAAAATTTTTAATAAATGATAAATTGACCCCATAAGAAACCTAAATTAACGGCACATGTCTCATATTTTTGCGATGCACCGTTTTCAAGACATTACATTTCACCCCCAAGGGATAATTTTTGAAAATTTTTAATAAATGGTAAATTAACCCCATAAAAAACCTTAATTAATGACACAGGCTCCGTATTTTTGCAATGCACCGTTTCCGAAATCTTAAATTTCACCCCAAGGGGTGGTTTTTGAAAATTTTTATTGAGCAGTAAATTAACCCCATAAGAAATGTTAATTAACGACACAAGTACCGTATTTTTTCAATGTACTGTTTTTGAGATATTAAATTTCACCCTCAAGGGGTGGTTTTTAAAAATTTTTAATAAATGGTAAATACACCAGAAAGGGTGTGAGAGAGTGAGAGGGGGTGAAAGATGATGAAAAAGTGTAAGAAAAGCAAAAAAAATGAAAAAATAAAGAGGGGGAAGGGAAAGGTGGAAGGGGGGCGTGGTGAGAAAGGGAAATGAGGGGAGGGGAGGGTGAGTGGAAGTTGGGGGAGGTGTAAGTGAAAGGTAAGAGAGAAGAGAAGTACATACATGACTGCGGACAGAGAACAATTTTTCATGAAAAACATCACTTTTTGACCGTTTGTATATCCAGAACGGCTTGACCGATTTTTTTTTTTTGGCTTAACTTACTCGTGGCGATGCCACCTTTCAGAATATGCTACATGCATTTCAAAATTTTTTATATTTTAATAGTTCTGTACCCCCAAAAAATCGACTTTAATAGTTCTGGATAAGAGACTTGTAACGTCCAAAATTTGAACATGGCCGGAGACGCTACCGCGTCTCCTGATATTATTTTTCCCATCCTTGCGAGTATCCTCCCGTTTCTATGAGACATTCGAACGCGTATCCCGTTCCCGCGGACCCCCGCATCTTCAAACGCATATCCCGTTCCCGCGGATTAAGGACTGGCGAGTGGAAGAAAGGAAGGGAAGAAAGAATTAAAAATTTTTTTTACTTAAACATTTTTTAAATTTTATTTTTATGAAAATTTTAAAAATTATTATGTAATATGTACATATATATAATAAAACTTTTATTCCCAACTTTCCTCCGGCTGATCATCTTCGTATGGACGCAGCCCGAACAACCTCGTCAGATCAAAAATGTCAAAAGGCGAAGCATATATTTTTTCTAGCTCACGATCCTCCGGCGTATCGTACCATAACTGGTCCAATAAGTCCCTCTCATGTCGCCGTAATGCGCGGATAAATCGTCTAGCCTTTATATTCATAAACCCTCGGATCCTGACATCACCTCTGAAAATGTACTCCTGAAAAGAAAGAAAAGTTAAAATTTCTGAATAAAATTAATTAAAAGTGTGACCATATGTCATACATACTTGAGCGTGAGGGATCCTCACTCGAACTTCCCTCCTAAGTGGAATCTCCACTCCTGGCACTTCGTCAACCCATATCCACTGCATAAAACCACATGGTTAAAAAATATAAATTACAATTAACTCTCATATAGCACGGTACATTGAAAACTGTGTTTTCGAAATTTTATATTGAAATTGCATTTTCAATGTACTATATGAGAGTACACCACACGCGCATGCATGCATGCACGCACACATATGAAACACTATACTTACGCCATAGGCGGGGTAATCAATTATATCTATGCAGACTGATAGTACGTTAGAATTTGAGAATTATTGGGATCCAAACATATCCGAGACAGAATTTGTGGAAGATGACGAAATAGAAAAACTTGAAGAAAATTATGAAGATGAAGAAGATGATCGTACATGTAAATTAAAAACAGGTGAAATTATAAATATTGATTATAAAAAAAGAGCTGTTGAATTCTGGAAAAGTGGTAAAAAAGGACGTCATTTTTTATCATCAGTACAACGTAACGTTAGAAGAGTAAAATCCTTGCCGCAACTGTATAAATGGAAACTTCATCTACAGAAAGGTGGTACTCATAGAGAAAAACTATTACGTATATCTGAACACGTCTTGACAAAATTCTAAGATGCTAACAACAGAAACAGTATTATTCATGATTTAGATTTGCGACGATGGGCGCTAGAAGCAAAAGAAAAAGTTAATCTTACCTCTCTCAAGCTAGCAGGACCAAATCATCAAAATCGAATTCGACCTACCGAATTTTTTGTATTTTTACTTATTTTGTACTATTTTGTACCACAAAAAATAATTTTGTACCTCGTGCCGTTTCAAAAAAAATCGTAGCGCTGCTAACTTGATATCAAGCTAGCAGGAACAAAAAAAAATAATAATGAAAATAAAAAATATAACATATCCTAATAGTACAGAATCTGTACTAATTTGTACCACTCACAAAACATAAAAATATTTCCATTAACCCCGTAAAACAACCCTCATTTCGTTTAACCTAAAAAATAGGACACTTCACTTTCAATTTTTTAGGAATTTAATTAGCGAAATTAAACTAAATTTGTTATTTACTACCTATTATGTATTACTTTATACCACCACAAATAATTTTGTACCCCTCGTCATTTGAAAAAAATTGTGGTCCTGCTAACTCGACATTAAGCTAACAGAATAAAAATCTTTAAAAAACGAAAAAAATAAAGAGATTCTATTAGTACTAAATTTGTACCAATTTGTACCATCAATGTATTAATTTGTACCACCAGAAATAATTTTGTACCCCTCGTCATTTGAAAAAAATTGTGGTCCTGCTAACTCGACATCAAGCTAACAGAATAAAAATCTTTAAAAAACAAAAAAAATAAAGAGATTCTATTAGTACTAAATTTGTACCAATTTGTACCATCAATGTATTAATTTGTACCACCAGAAATAATTTTGTACCTCTCGTCATTTGAAAAAAATTGTAGTCCTGCTAACTCGACATCAAGCTAACAGAAGAAAAATCTTTAAAAAACGAAAAAAATAAAGAGATTCTATTAGTACTAAATTTGTACCAATTTGTACCATCAATGTATTAATTTGTACCACCAGAAATAATTTTGTACCCCTCGTCATTTGAAAAAAATTGTGGTCCTGCTAACTCGACATCAAGCTAACAGAATAAAAATCTTTAAAAAACAAAAAAAATAAAGAGATTCTATTAGTACTAAATTTGTACCAATTTGTACCATCAATGTATTAATTTGTACCACCAGAAATAATTTTGTACCCCTCGTCATTTGAAAAAAATTGTGGTCCTGCTAACTCGACATCAAGCTAACAGAATAAAAATCTTTAAAAAACGAAAAAAATAAAGTGATTCTATTAGTACTAAATTTGCACCAATTTGTACCATCAATGTTTTAATTTGTACCACCAGAAATAATTTTGTACCCCTCGTCATTTGAAAGAAATTGTGGTCCTGATAACTCGACATCAAGCTAACAGAATAAAAATCTTAAAAAAACGAAAAAAATAAAGTGATTCTATTAGTACTAAATTTGTACCAATTTGTACCACCCAAAAAAACATCAAAATATTTTCATTAACCCCTTAAAACAACTCCTATTTTGTCTAATCTAGAAAATAAATCTTCTTTTCTGATTTCTTCAGAATTTCATTATCAAAATTGAACTAAATTAATTACATTGTTTATTATTTATCGTACCACTTTGTACTATTAAATACTATTTTGTACTATTAAAAATAATTTTGTAACTCGTGTTATTTAAAAAAAATCTCGCAGTAAAGATACACTTAAAACAAATGTTTTACTATATTAAATCAAAATTTATTTCAAAATTACTCGCTGCTTAGCTGTTGATATAAACCAGAAGAAAACGCGCGATCGCGCTGCGCCGTCATAAAACACAAGAAGCGCGCGATCGCGCTGCGCTGTCATAAAACACAAAAAGCTATTTTGCAAGACGTATTCTGCTGTTTAGCATTTGTTTTAAGTGTATATCTTTACTACGCAATGGCACTGTTGTTAAGAAGTGACTGTTAGTAACTTAGAGAAGAGATCAGTACGATCTGTTAGTAACAGCTTGGACAAGAGATCAGTACGATATTATTCGTTCTTCAGCAACTTGTCAGAACAAATAGTGAAGTGCATAATTTTTATCATGCCTCTCGTTCGTGGCAGACCGGGAAAAGTTCATCCCGAGAAAATGAAAGAAGCTGTACTAAAATATAAAGATATTGTGAAAAAGAATAATAATATCGTGTCAAAAACACATGATGTATGGACTATTATTGCGCAAGATTTAGAAAATAAAGTAACTACTAATTTGTATGTATTTACAATGTGCAACCGACATAATGTAAAAGATCTTATTTTTGATAAAGCATACAAAGATATTTCCGCAAATGAAAGTACATTAAGTACAATAAGCGACTCAAATTTTAATGAAAGTTCTACATATATTTCGGATAATAACAGCACGAAGAATTTTTATATCATTTCTCTATTAAGAGAAGAATTAACAAATCTTTTGACGGAAAAAGTATACAAACGTCATATTAACAAGGGAAAAACATATTATCGTTTACTACTTTTACAACCTGGCAAGTGGCAGGAAGTAATAACGGACAAATTTTGGGAAGCTACACGCAATGAAATGTGGGTTTCAATTTAAGAACCATTATATTTTTGCAGATGCTAAATCTGGTGTTATCAATGGTAAGTTTATTATTTATTAGTTGAATTTATTTTTGTTAAATATATTCTATTAAATTTATAATTAATACCTCTAGTAATTTTTACTTGAAAATTTATAAATGTCAAAGAAATATAAAAAAAATTAAATAAAGTTGTTTTTACTTTAATTTATACTTGTTTAGGTTGTAATTTTAAATATAAATATATATAACAGTAGAAAAATAAATAAATAAATGTACACGCACACGTACACACACACACACACACACGCGCACGCACGCACGCACGCACGCACGCACGCACGCACGCACGCACGCACGCACGCACGCACGCACGCACGCACGCACGCATTCTACATTGTTGGCCATGCCTCCACGCAACGAGTTGATTATAATTTAAATTTATTTGACAAGTTACTCACATGTTGTGCACTTTACTAGTAATAAATTAATTAGTATAAAAATAAACTTGTCAAATAAATCTTCGCCTTACTAAATTATAATCAACTCGTTGCGTGGAGGCATGGCCAACGATGTAGAACTCAACTCTCTCACCGCCTCAACCCCCATCCCTCCCCCCCCCGCTTCGCGGGGGGGGGCGGGGGAGGCGGCGAACGCAGTAGAATAGTATACGCGTGGAAAGTCGCGAACCCATGTGGAACCTCGCTTTGCGTTGAAAAGTATACGCGTGGAAAGTCGCGCAAAGCCCCCGGCGAAGTCCCCGGGATCCCCCACGCCGTTGACCTAACTTGTATCCTTTTTCAATTTCGCGCACTTCGTGACGCTACATGGTCAGCTGACCTGCGTTACGTCACTGCGCATGCTCAGACAGTCTGTACATCGTCGGTATAACAGATATCCTGAAGAACCCCGAAACTGTCAATTTTCAACACGTTATAACTTCTAAACTAATAAAGAGCGACGATTTTAACTTTCATATTCGTGTTTTACGGACCAAAATACGCAATATAGTGAAGTTTCAATGAAAACAGTGAGGAGGCCCGTATTCTTCAGTATTACCAAATCAGGATTAGAGCACCAAATTAGCACCTAAATAGCACTTAATTTTGACATATTTGTGGTTTCCGTTTTTCGATTTCTATTTTTATTAGCTGATATCTTCTAAATTATAATAAATAACTATTTTTTGTTAATTGCTCTTGAAAGCACTTAAAAAGCACTTAATTTTGATATACTTACTTTTAAATTTTATGCCTGTATTTAATAGTGGGGGTGCTAGCTTTCATAAAGCTAGCACCTCCACTTTAAATCGCGATTTCCTGCTAAACGGTTCGAGCACTAAAATCAGAATTAGAGCACTAAATTAGCACCTAAATAGCACTTAATTTTGACATAAGTTTTATTTTAATTTTCTGAAGTGGGGGTGCCAGCTTAACAAGGGTGTATTATTAAACACTTATGTAAAGCAGATGGATCAATATCAAAACACATTTTTTTATATCATTGTGTTATCAATACGAAAAGTGGGCAATTTTCAGTTTGTCAAATGGTAAGCGAAAATCACAATGCAAATTCCATTCATTTTTGGTTGGCAGAGTGGGTACGGTCTAGTGCACCGGTGCCCAAAGAAGTGGTATGCGATTCATCTAGAGCATTATTAATTGCAATTGTTTGTGCATTTACAGGCTACCTTAACATCGAAGATTACGCGGATATATATAAAAATTCCAATTTACCTAAATGCTATGTGAGAATAGATGTAGCACATTTTATAAAAAAATATTCAAATTTTTTTAAATCATTAAATAAAAGAATAAAAATATTTTATCTTGATGCGATTGGCCAACTAATACTATGTAGAAATCTTACAAGTGCAATAGAAATAATACATTCTATTTTTGTAATAGCATTATCAGAAACAGATGTAAATTTAGAAACTGGCGAGCTTACGCAATGCGATAAAGCACGTATTAAATTAACAAATTTAATGACTGATACATTACAAACAGAAAATTTTGAAACTGACAGTAACAATAATAGTACTCTATTCGAAATGGAAAATTCGACTGAAGTAGGTAGCTTGAGTAATCCATTTGAAAACTTATGGTCTGTATGGGGTAAGCAAATTTTAAACAATGTTAGATCGTCAATTACTTCGGACAAAGGTAATAAAATAAATCCATTTTATTTTCCACAATTAGTTGATCGTCTTATGATTGATATCAGATTATTACCCCTTTGGACGAATATTTACTGATAAATTTGGTTATGGTCGCATACCTGCGTCTAGTGCATCTGTGGAAAGTGAATTTAATAAAATAAAATCTTTACTGTTAAAAAATTGTCCACTTTTGCGTATTGATCCCTTTATTCAAAAGCATGTTAATTATTTGCATTATGAAAATTATTATGAAAATAATTAATACATGTGACAAGAATCCACCTGTAAACACGGATGATGAATTTCATGTATCATTAACTAACACGTCTTTAAAAGAGCCTACAATTAATAATAATTTATCAGATACAGATATTTCATGTCCTGCATGCTAGAATAATGATCAGCCAACAGGTGCACATATTTGTTGTTTATGTCAAAAATATGTTCATTCATTGCCTCAATGTTCTGTATCATTTAATGACGACGAAGAAGGTCACGATCAACGTCGTATATGCATGACGTGCAAAAATGTTGAAAATATAAAAGACATTTTGGCAAGTCGTGAAGTGGAGAATTGGCGAAATTTAGAAACAACAAAATCATGTAAAAGTAATGCATTGTATCTTGGTAAAAATAAACACAAAATAATAGATTCTTTGACGTGTAAAAAAGCAGTAAAAATACCTATTTTAAAAAACGGTAATAATTTATCTCTAAAATCTTAATAAATATAAATATAATAAATATGAATGACGATAATTATACTATCATTAATACTTGCGCATTTGATAGTATATTTCAAATATTACTTGCTGCAGGACATGATTTTGAAAACATCCAAATATATATGAACAAAATAGCAGAATCAAGTTTATTCTTTAAACTAATTGTTAATTCTATAAATAATGGAATTACTTTCTCTTCATATAAATTACGCGCGCATATACTTTTAGAAATATTCCCGGTTTCTGATGTTGGTGATTGCAAATATGTAGATTGTGATACAAATGTAGGTTATCTAGCAGGTATCCTCTTCAATCTAGTTCCAAGTTTTGAAGAGACATCACGTTGCAATTCTGGTTGCTTGCCATGATATAAGAAATTATCTGTAATTCAAATAGATCAATTAAAAGTCGCGGAAGCCTCAGTTAATAATAATTTCGACGAAATAATAAAACAGAGTGTTTACTTAGAAGGTGAACATCCTTGTTGCTCAAAAAATTGTCCCGGTGTTGAAACGACAACGCTATCTAAAACAGGCAAGATTTGAATTATTAAACATAAAGTAGTACATTGTTTTGAAAAAATATTATTAAAAGAAAGATTATAAGAAACAAAACGCACATGTTGGAACGGAAAATATTGCGTCACTTGTAGTACTGCTAGATTGAAGGGAATTCAAAATGTGGATAAAATATTTTCTTTATTTTGTTATTTTTTTTTCATAATAAAATATTTTTGTGTTCCGACACATTTGCGTTTTGATACTTAAAGTTTTTTCCATACATATTTTTTATAAAAGTATACTTACCTTTATTATTGAACTGATATTTATTTATTTTCCAGGAGATATTGTTTTCGACATCTTCTCATCAACAAATATTGATGTTTGGGATTGGATCCCTCTTTAAGATAGTTATGTTCCTGAAGCGTTCTGTAAAGAGAGCGCGCATGCTTAAAGAAGCACAAAGAAAAAGATAACGAACTCAAGAGGCACGTGTGCAATAGCGTGCAAGTAAAGTTAAGAAAAGCAGGCATAAGAGCACTTAATTGTTACACTAATAAGCAATAAATTAAACAAAACATTGGCGCCCGAACAAGGACTCGAGCGAGATTTCGAAATATTGCGAGAAAGTGAGTATGAGAGATAGGATCTGTTCTTTTCAGCTGCACTGCTGAACTAGTGCAATAAGTTAGAGTGAAAAAATATATATATGTCTCATTCTAACTTATTGCACTAGTTCAGCAGTGCAGCTGAAAAGAACAGACCCATTGTTATATCTCACGAACGAGGCACGTGATCAGCACGTGTACCGGTAATCGTAACATCGTGGAAAGTCGTGTAAAGGCTAATGAAGAGCAACAAAGACATTTGTGTGGATAATCATTTCGTTCAGTAAGTAAAAGACTGGTGTGTCGAAGCAAGGTTCGCACACATAAGCAGGCGTCACACGTACGCAGCATTTCTACATATTCTTTCGGTGTGTCGAAGCAAGGTTTGCATACATAAGCAGGCGTCACACGTACGCAGCATTTCTACATATTCATTCGGTGTGTCGAAGCAAGGTTCGCACAGGCGTCACACGTACGCAGCATTTCTACATATTCATTCGGTGTGTCGAAGCAAGGTTCGCACACATAAGCAGGCGTCACACGTACGCAGCATTTCTACATATTCATTCGGTGTGTCGAAGCAAGGTTCGCATACATAAGCAGGCGTCACAGCAAGGTTCGCACGCATATACGCAAGCGGTGCTCAATCATAGCAGTGCAACAGAGACAACGCGTCGAAGCAAGGTTCGCGCGCATATAAGCAAGCGGCGCTTTACATAAAAGCAGGTAACTCTGGCAGCAATCAGCGCAGGAATATGTGAATACTGCAAAGGAGAACACTTCATTTATAGATGTGATGAATTCATTAAGTTGTCTACTCCGCAGAAAAGGGACGTAGTTAAAAAAAAGGGTTTATGCCTAAACTGTCTAAAGAAGGGTCATGTAGTAAAGGATTGCAAATCAACGCAATGCAGAAAATGTTCAGGATCGCACAACACTCTTTTGCATCATGAATTTGAATTCAAAAGAAACAGCTACTCAAGGAAGTAAATCAAGCGCCAAGGAGGAAGCTAAAGCAGTTGGACTCTATGGTTCTTGTGAAAGAGGCAAGGAAATAAATGAAGACCTAAGGGAGTCAAAACAAGCGGAACTAGATTCTTTTATGGAAAGCAGCAGTACGTTAAAAGTCGCATATTGCACGAGGAAGCAAACGAGCCATGTGCTTCTATCAACAGCGCAAGTTTATGTTTTTGATGCATTCGATAATCAGAGAAAATGTCGAGTTTTATTAGATCCCGGATCGCAATCAAATTTGGTTACGGCTGATTTAATTAGGAGACTTCAGCTGCCAACGAAGAAGGAGAGTGTACTTATAACTGGCATTAATCAAACTCGAATGAGTGTTCAACAATCTGCTCAAGTCAAAATAAAATCAATGTATAACAATTTTAATGTTGTCCTAGATTGTTTAGTATTACCAACGATTACGGAAAGACTGCCACAAGTTAAGATTGGAGCAGCTTTCAATTTGCCAACAGATTTACATTTAGCTGATCCTGCATATGGGACTCCAGGAGAAGTAGACTTATTGATTGGAGCAGGTCTGTTTTGGTCACTCTTGAGCGTAGGACAGATTAAACAAGGAAAAGGCCAGCCAACCCTGAGCAAAAAGCAGTTAGGTTGGATACTGGGCGGAGAGATCATCAATTCACCGGAGCAAACAACAACGCGAGTTTGTCACTTGGTGACAAAACTGGAACTACAGCAACAGTTAGAGCAGTTCTGGAAACAGGAGGATATAATAGACGCACATTATATCACGAAACTCGAAGAGGACTGTGAGAAGTATTTTGCCGATACGGTAGAGAGGCAAGTTAACGGAAGATTTATAGTGAGGTTACCTAAAAATACAGAAGTTTCATTAGGAGATTCAAGAGAACAAACCCTTCAAAGATTATATTCATTAGAGCGACGGCTGAAGAGACAACCGCAGTTGCAGCAGAATTATTTTGCATTCATGGATGACTATGTTAAATTGGGGCACATGTCACTCAAGAAATTAGAAGATACAAACGAACAAGCGGAGGTGTATTTCTTACCACACCAAGCGGTGATTCGTCCTGATCATCTTACTACAAAGATAAGGTTTGTTTTCGATGTGTCGGCAAAGACATCCACAGGAGCGTCTCTTAATGATAGACTCTTAGCAGGTCCAAATTTGCAAAAAGAATTACTAGACATACTAATAAGATTTCGTACACACGAATTCGTGCTTACTGTCGATATAGCCATGATGTTTAGGCAGATCTTGGTTAATGAAAGGGATCGAAGTCTGCAACAAATTCTATGGAGAGCCAAGGTACATTCGCCAGTACAGACCTTTGTGCTAAACACTGTTACGTACGGCACTACTTGTACTCCATACTTAGCAATGCGCTGTCTAAGACAGCTGGCGATCGAAGGAGCGCAAGATTTACCATTAGCAGCAGGAGTTCTAAAAAGAGATTTTTACATGGACGACTGTATGCACAGGGGCAGATAGTATTGAGAATGCTGTAGAATTGCAAAGGCAGCTAGATCAACTTCTATCAAGAGGGCAGTTCACCCTAAGAAAATGGCGATCTAATAATTCCAAGATTCTCGAGCGCTTAGCAGAAGAAGCGAAATCTGACGATATGTTAATCCTTAATGGAGAAGACACTCAAAAAACATTGGGATTACTGTGGAATTCTAAAGAAGATACGCTACATTATACAGTAAAGACATCACAGGATCAAAGGATTACGAAGCGGGGTATTTTGTCTAAAATTGCACAAGTTTTCGACCCCTTGGGACTCGTAGGACCAGTGTTAATCAATGCGAAAATAATAATGCAGAGATTATGGGAGCTGAACTTAGACTGGGACGAGTCTCTACCCATGGAATTACATTCCACGTGGAAAACGTATTATGACTCGCTGGACAAAATTAACAACATAAGTATTCCTAGGAATGTTAACCCAAGAAGTAAGACTGGAAAAGTAGATATATTAGGATTTGGAGATGCTTCAGAAAAGGCATACGGCGCATGTTTGTACGCGATCAGCATCAACAAAGAAGGGGAGGCCATTTCTAGCTTAATCTGCTCGAAATCGAGAGTAGCCCCTTTAAAAACTGTTTCCTTACCCAGATTAGAACTCTGTGCGGCATTGTTGCTAGCAGAGCTAGTTCAAATTATAAGAAACGCTTGTCAAGAGAAAATCAATAATATTTATCTATGGAGCAATTCAACAGTGGTATTAGATTGGATTAGAACACCTCCTAATCAATTAAAAACCTTCGTAGCTAATAGAATTGCGAAGATACAACAATTGACGTCAGAAGCTACGTGGTATCATGTACCATCGATAAATAACCCTGCAGATATGTTGTCTAGAGGTATTCCGCCTCCTCTGTTGATCGACAAAAAACTCTGGTGGGAAGGACCACAATGGATTACGAAAAAAGAAGATTGGCCTGAGCAGTCAAACAATTATGTAACTGATATATCGGAAAGAAAAACTAAGCTGATGATGGCGATATCGTTTACACCACTATCGGTATTATCAAAGTTTTCTTCATACAACAAATTGCGCAATGTGATAGCTTTTTGCTTCAGATTTATCAACTCTTCAAGAAAAAGGGGAAGCAAAGGACCGTTGCAAATTGAGGAGTTACACCAAGTTGAAACTTCAATTGCATGGATGATGCAAAGGGAAATATTTTCAAGCGAAATTGGGAGGTTGGAATCAAAATTGCCTGTCAAAAGGGATAGTAAGCTTGTAAAATCAGATCCATTTCTGGACAAGCAAGGACTAATCCGCGTTGGAGGACGTCTACGGCACGCAGATATTCTAGAAGAACAGAAGCATCCGATAGTTCTGCCAGACAAACACCACATAACTTCACTAATTTTGAAAAACGAACATATTAGACTGCTACACTGTGGGCCAGAGCAGTTGTTAAGTTCGGTTCGCCAAAGATATTGGCCGATAGCTGGTCGAAGGGAAGCTAAAAAGGTAACGCACAGCTGTATTCAGTGTTTCCGTTATAAACCTCGTATACCTGAATTAAAGATGGCCGATTTACCTACGGCAAGAGTCCGTGAAGAGTCAAAGGCGTTTGCTATATCCGGTGTTGACTACGCTGGACCCTTTCAACTCAGAGAAAGTCGAAGACGTGGGAGAGTTTATGTCTCAAAGGCATACGTAGCGGTATTTGTCTGCTTTCATACAAAGGCGGTACATTTGGAGCTCGTTACGGATCTGACTTCTGAAGCATTCTTAGCGGCCTTGAGGCGCTTCATCGCAAGAAGAGGCATGTGCTTACAGTTGCACTCGGATAATGCCACGAATTTTGTAGGAGCAGCAAGAGAATTACGCGAAGTCTACGAATTTTTAGCGAAAGAAGAAAGGGTAATAGCTACAGCTTTGGCAAGCCAGAAAATACAATGGAAGTTCATACCACCCAGAGCGCCTCGGAGGACTATGGGAGGCGGCTGTGAAAGCAATGAAACGCCATCTGTTTATTGTATCTCGCGGTCTGACACTGATCTTCGAAGAGTATTACACTTTGTTAGTAGAAATAGAAGCCGTGTTGAATTCAAAACCCTTGATTCCTATTTCTTCTGATCCAAACGATTTATCCGCATTAACACCCTCACATTTCCTTATTGGGAACTCACAAGTAGAGCCTGTTCAAAAAAGCTATCTCGATGTACACGATAATTATTTGTCACGTTGGCAGCATCTGCAGAAGGTTCGCCAGCACTTTTGGCGGCGCTGGAGCAACGAATATCTACAAACTCTACAGGTTCGTAGCAAATGGTTCTCTGGGAAGGAGAATATAGAACCAGGTACGATGGTACTAGTCAAGGAGGACAACTTGCCTCTATTACAATGGATGCTTGGAAGAGTGAGCGAAACCTTTTCCGGCAGCGAAGGAATAGTACGGGTTGCATCTGTAAGGACCAGTGGTGCAGAGTTCAAAAGACCTATAAAAAAGTTGTGTTCTTTGCCGATAGATATAAGTTAATAAGGTGCAAAGTATGTATACCAAAGATCTTATGTTAAGCTCAGTTTTCAGATTTATATGAAGGTTATTTATGATTATCCAAATGTTTACTTTGTTTACTTATAAGTATTCTAATGTCAATTACGTTATGTTCATTTGTAAGTTAAGATGTTCCCTTTATGTTCACTTCAAATAGTAGTCATTGAAAGACAGTCTTTCAAGGGGGGCGGTATGTTTGGGATTGGGTCCCTCTTTAAGATAGTTATGTTCCTGAAGCATTCTGTATAGAGAGCGCGCGTGCTTAAAGAAGCACAAAGAAAAAGATGGCGGACTCAAGAGGCACGTGTGCAATAGCGTGCAAGTAAAGTTAAGAAAAGCAGGCATAAGAGCACTTAATTGTTACACTAATAAGCAATAAATTCAACAAAACAATTGACTTCCACATTAAATTGAACGATATTAAGAAATCGTTCAAAAATCCATTAAATGGAGTAAAATATAAATTACTTGGCGTTGTTATATACTGTTAGATTAAGTAATCTCAATAAGGATAATTGAAAGTATTGGGAATGGTGTTTAAAGCATAAGTTTCTGTAATGAGATGTAGAGCGCGGACAAGCGCGAGGACGAGTTCGTAAACATATGTATATACATTTAATGACACTATGAGTGAGATGATTTGCGAAAATTGAATAGGTACTTGTGTTCGAACAGTCTGAGTGAGTGTAATGATTTCTATTTGTCTCTTGCTAAACCTTTGTTAATCAATTATATGGCGTTAAAGATATCTTATATAGATATAAATCAATAAATCTACAATAAGACTAATATTCTAAATTTGTGTGCTCATTACCAAGCGCGTGAAGATTCTCAACAGGTTATGGGCCCAGGTCGCCACGTGTTGAGCGCATGATAAGACTTTAATTAAGATAAAGTACAAATTTAAGAACAATAAAATTCTGCTGTAAAGAATTAAAATGTGTGCGGCATCTAATACGATAGGAGTGTTGGAGAGCATCGACAAACTGAAGGATGCAAATAGTTATCCATTGTGGAAATTCCAGATAGAAATTCATTTAGAGGCAGCGGAACTTCTGGATATCATCGAAACGGAGCCAAAGGCTGCACAACAGCAAACGCCTGAGTGGAAGAAGAGAGATGCCAAGGCAAAGCGGATAATCGTAAGCACTGTTGAAAAACATTCATTAATACATATAGTAACATGTAAAACAAGTCATGAAATGTGGCATAAATTAAAAGATATATATGAAAGAGATTCGCAACATCAGAAATGCGCTCTGATGCAGGAATTTTTTGAATATAAAAAGAAAAGCGATTCTGACATGGCTACATATATAACTGGATTAAAAAATTTAGCCTTTAAACTTAAAAGTCTTGGAGAAGAAATAAATGATACTATGATCTATGGCATTTCTAAAATATTAACAGCTCTACCAGAAAATTATAGATACTTCGTCAGCGCATGGGAATCAACACCTTCTGCTGAGAGAACATTAATAAATTTAACTGCAAGACTCTTGGCTGAGGAAGCAAGGACTCGATCGGACCAAGAAGAAGCAGTGGCATTTAAGGCTGAAGAAAGGAAGTGCTACAAATGCAACGTAAAGGGTCATCTAGCGCACATGTGTAAAAAGGTAGATGCCATTAAAAAAGGTAATAACATAAAATGTTTTAGTTGCCTCAAAACTGGTCATATAGCAAGAGATTGTAAAAAAAATGTTACAAATTCTTGTAAAATATGTAAAAAGACAAATCACTCAGAGAAAGACTGTTTCTTTAGAAAAAAGAAGGATGACTCAACAAAGGAAGAAAATAATAAAGTAGCATTTCTAACAAACCATGAAGAAGGTGATGACTGGATTGTTGATTCGGGTTCGACATCACACATGACGAATAACTTAGCCAAACTAAAGGAAGGAAAAAAAACAACAACAGTAGTAGGAATAGCGAACAAGAAAGGAAGCATGATAGCAAGAAGGACAGGGATAGTTGATCTAGAAAGCTGCAAATTAAGCAACGTTTTATACGTACCAGATTTGAGGAGAAATCTCTTGTCTGTTAGCGCAATAACGCAAAAAGGAGGAAAAGTAGAATTTGATAAAGACGAAGTAATAATTAGCAAAAATAATAATATAATTTTTACAGGAAAGAAAAATAGCACAGGATTATATGTCATACAAGAAGAAAAAGCAATGACAGTTGTAAAAAAGACTTCAGCAAGAGTATGGCATGAAAGATTAGGCCATTTAGGCATTAATAATATGATTAAACTATTAGAACTGTCAGAAGGAATTAAACTAACAAAAGATGAAATAGAAGAACAGCTCTCGAACTGTAACATATGTACACAAGCGAATCATGTGAGGACGTCGTTTGGAGATCAAAGAAAAAGAGCGACAAGACCATTAGAAATTATTCACACAGATGTTTGTGGCCCGATTACTCCATTGACATGGGATAGGAATAGATACTATGTCACCCTTTTAGACGACTATACTAATCATGTGACAATATATCTCATAAAAGAAAAAGGAGAAACTTTTACTAGATTGAAAGAATATATAACACAGGCAGAGGTAAAATGGAATCAAAAGACTGTGGAAATACGTTGCGACAATGGGAAAGAGTATTCCAGTAATGAAATGAAGACCTGGTGCAAAAATAGAGGTATAACTATAAATTACACTCCACCTTATACTCCTCAGTTAAATGGGAAAGCTGAACGGTTAAATAGAACCCTAATTGAGAAAGTCAGAGCTATGGTTTTAGGAGCTGAAGAAAATAAAATACTTTGGGGAGAAGCAGTGAGAGTCGCCGCTTATCTACACAATAGAAGTCCAACAAAGGCAAATACACAAACGGCATACGAGATGTGGAATGGTGAGAAACCAGACTTGAAAAATTTACGAATTTTTGGATGCACTACTTATGCCAAAGAGCTTGGACAATTACGGAAATTAGATAACAGGAGTAAAGTTGTAAAATTCGTTGGCTATACTCAGACCGGATATCGATTATGGGATCCCGTAAAAAAGAAAATATTTGTCTCCAGAGAAGTGATTTTTAAAGAGGAAGAAAGTAAATGCACTGATATGAATGAGAAAAGAAATAAAATGTGCACGATAAATGAAGAAGAGGAAGAGATAAGCAACAATGAAGAGGAAGATATGGATGTTACACATCAAGATACTGAAGACAAGGATGAAGAAGACGTAATAGCAATAGACGATAAAGTATCAGAAGAAGAACAAGAAGAAGACAAGAACATAGTGAGAAAATCTAAAAGGCAAACAAAATTACCAGACAGATACAAAATTAACTCATTTTTAACATATGAAGAAGCAATAAACAGTAAAGAAAAGGAGAAATGGATACATGCTATACAAGAAGAAAAAAATTCCCTGAAAGAAAATAAAACCTGGGAATTAATAAATGTCAATGAAATAGAAGGAAAAAAATGTTTAACAAGCAGATGGGTTTTTCAAGTTAAAGAAAATGGGAAATATAAGGCCAGACTTGTAGCCAGAGGATGTCAACAAGGGAATAATATAGATCATGATAAATTATACAGCCCTGTAGTTGGTAGTCCTGCATTGAGGATGTTATTTGCACTGGCGGCACATCACGACTGGTATTTCGTAAAATTTGACGTAAAAACTGCTTTTCTCTATGGAGAACTAGAAGAGGAAATATTCATGTATCTACCTGAAGGATATGAAGAGGAGAAAGAAAAGGTTTGTAAACTTAAGAAAGCGTTGTATGGTCTTAAACAAGCATCGCATAGCTGGAACGCGAAATTTACAGAAGTACTTAAAAAAAACGGATTCAAGCAGCTAAAAACTGAAAAGTGCGTATTCAAGAGAGAAGATAATTCTGCATACCTAGCAATTCACGTCGATGACGGGATAATATTTGGCCAAAATGCACAGGATTTGCAGAATCTGCTTTTAAAACTTAAAAATATTTTCAAAATAATAATTGTCGAAAATCCAAGATCTTTTTTAGGTCTAGAGATCGAGAGGCAGAATGATGGTATAAAACTCCACCAGCAAAACTACGCGGAGGAAGTCCTGGAGATATATGGCATTTATGAGTGATGCAAAGGCAGTGGACATACCCATCCTGGCCAATAATGAGATCAATGACGAAGGGAGCAAGACAAGATTCTACCCATTTAGAGAAGTAATAGGAAGTCTACTCTATCTCACAGCAAAGACCAGGCCGGATATGAGTTACGCAGTAACGTATAATAGTCGATATGTACAAAACCCCTTTAATATAAATGTAACCAGTGCTAAAAGAATTTTAAGATATTTACAAGGTACTAAGCATTTAGGGATAGCGTACAATAGAATAAGCGATACCGGAATGCTTAAGGCTTATTGTGATGCAGACTACGCGGGGGACGTAGAAAGCAGGAAAAGCACATCGGGATATACAATAGAATTTTGTGGAGGACCAATAAGTTGGGCATCGCGAAAACAACCTGTTGTTGCGTTATCAAGTACAGAGGCAGAGTTTATTTCAGCTGCGGATTGTTGTAAAGAATTATTGTACTTGAAAAATGTATTAGAAGAACTTATCGATAAAAATGTAACGGCTGAAATGTGTATAGATAATCAAAGTGCAATCAAATTAATTAAAACAGGAATATTCAATCGTAGATCGAAACATATAGATGTGCGGTTTCATTTTATAAGTGAGAAAGTTAAGGAAAACAACATTAGTATTGTATATTGCAATACTAGCGACCAAATTGCTGACATATTTACAAAACCGCTAAACACGATAAAGTTCAGGAAATTTAGAGATATGATAATGAAATAGATTCATGCCTATATCCTTTTGCGTTTATAATCAATTTTTTATAATTAATTTAGCTTAAATAATTTTTTGTTTGAAATGATTGAGATTGAAAGGGGGATGTTAGATTAAGTAATCTCAATAAGGATAATTGAAAGTATTGGGAATGGTGTTTAAAGCATAAGTTTCTGTAATGAGATGTAGAGCGCGGACAAGCGCGAGGACGAGTTCGTAAACATATGTATATACATTTAATGACACTATGAGTGAGATGATTTGCGAAAATTGAATAGGTACTTGTGTTCGAACAGTCTGAGTGAGTGTAACGATTTCTATTTGTCTCTTGCTAAACCTTTGTTAATCAATTATATGGCGTTAAAGATATCTTATATAGATATAAATCAATAAATCTACAATAAGACTAATATTCTAAATTTGTGTGCTCATTACCAAGCGCGTGAAAATTCTCAACATATACAAAAAACCCAAGATTAGGACAAGAGGTATACAAACAATAGGACATTATACAGCTATGTGTTTAAGAGAACAGACATGGATCGAATATAACGATCTAGAACAAAAAGAAAGAAATGTTAAAGAAAAATCTTTCGTAACACCAGCTTTATTAATTTACAGCGTGTAGATTAGAATTTTCATGTTATTTTAAGATATAATTATTCTTTTATAATTTTTATGATAAAGTATATTTAATAAAGGTTTTTTTAAATAACACGAGTTACAAAATTATTTTTAGTAGTACAAAATATTATTTAATAGTACAAAGTAGTGCGATAAATAATAAATAATGTAATAAATTTAGTTCGATTTATCTAATAAAATTTTTAAAAGCTGGAAAAGAAAGGCCTGTTCTCTGTTGGGGATTATTCTGAGGAGTTAATGGAAATATTTTGATGTTTTTTTGGGTGGTACAAATTGATACAAATTTAGTACTAATAGAATCTCTTTATTTTTTTCGTTTTTTAAAGATTTTTATTCTGTTAGCTTGATGTCGAGTTAGCAGGACCACAATTTTTTTCAAATGACGAGGGGTACAAAATTATTTTTGGTGGTACAAAGTAATACATAATAGGTAGTAAATAACAAATTTAGTTTAATTTCGCTAATTAAATTCCTAAGAAATTGAAAGTAAAATATCCTATTTTTTAGGTTAAACGAAATGAGGGTTGTTTTACGGGGTTAATGGAAATATTTTTATGTTTTTTGGGTGGTACAAATTAGTACAAATTCTGCACTAAGAATATGTTATATTTTTTATTTTCATTATTATTTTTTTTTGGTCCTGCTAGCTTGATATCAAGTTAGCAGCGCCACGATTTTTTTTGAAACGGCACGAGGTACAAAATTATTTTTTGTGGTAAAAATAGTACAAAATGAGTACTAAAAATTCCGGTAGGTCGGATTCAATTTTGCTTATTTGGTCCTGCTAGCTTGAGAGAGGTGTTAATCTTCCTCATTTTAAAGCAGGAGCAACGTGGATATTAAATTTTAAAAGAAATCATAAAATTGTCTCATCAGAAAAATAACAAAATTTATAACTCGTTCATCAAAAGTAAATCAGGAACAATTACAAGTTGCATGCGAAGAGTTTATAAGCTCGGTGAAATTTTATCTAGATATCTTTGAATTACAAAATATATATAATGCAGACGAAAGTGGATTTAATTTAGAAATACATTCAGGCCAAACATCGGAAGATGTTAAAACAGTTGAAACTGTAGTTCAATCACTATCAGCAATTACACATAGTTATACCATTATGCTTACAATTTCTGCAAGCAGGCAACTGCTATCACCTCTTTATTTGGTATTGAAAGAGGCCAGTGGAAGTGGACCACGCATAGGAGCGACTTTGTTTAGGCCTGCAAATATTTTTATCGCAGCCTCGAAATCAGGAAAATTAACTACAGAATACTTTCAATCTTAGTTTACAAATCAAGAGACACGGTAGTGTCTTGTGTTAAGTCCGCGCAAGCACAAGATAGACACTACCGTGTCTTATTACGCGAGTCGGTCAGTTGAGAGCACTCAATATTTCTGGTTTTCATATATCCGCTCAATGGATCGACTTCTAAGTAGTCTCAAATAATAGAGCGGGGTCGAATTATATAATAAAAGTGTTTTTATTTTTGGGCTACATGCTCTATAAATCGAGTTATTACGATGCAAAGTTGAAATGTGAAAAATATCATGTAAGAAACGTCGTCGTCGACCGCTCAGATTCTCCGTTTGAGGCATTCGACGTAAGATCGCGCTAGCGATGCTCTGGAAGTGTGATCGATCGTATAGTGTAATCGATAATCGATTGATATAGTAAGTGACGTCGATAAACGAAAGTTAGGTTATTAGCGACAACGAGAGTGAAAAGTAAAGTGAAAAATAGATAGTGAAAAATAGAATAATTTCTATATTATGACAAGGTGCAATAGTGAAAATTAATCTGCATCATGTTCTTTACAAATTATCGGATATGTTAGAGATGAGAAAAAAGTAAGTCTTGAATTTGTGCAAAATTTAGTAAGTGACGGCGATAAACGAAAGTTAAGTTATTAGCCGTGACGTTATTAGTAGTGAAAAATAGCGACTTAAGAAATGAAGTAAGCAAAGAAGTATTGAATTTTATAGTTTATTATTGTATTTTATTATTTTAATATCTTCTTTTATGTACAGGATATAAAAATGGTTTCTTTTATATACAAGAAAATGGTTGCATGGCAAGAAATAATGCAGCAAGTAATGTTGATTGCTTACTGCATACTATCTTGTCTCACAACATTTTCATCCTGTATTACATTTCATTTCGTTTAATAATAGTACTTTATATTATAATTATGTACACTTTGGTTTGGAATCACTGAAAGAAGATAACACAGATAAGATTCAAGATGGTGTATCATCCTAAAAAACCAAACTTGCATTTATAATGGGCCATCTTTGAGAAAGATCAGGATAACTTTGAGAAAGCTGCCACCATATATATACAGGGTGACCCATTTTAACTTCCCCACCGGATTATCTTGAAAGGAATGCACTTTCTGAAAAAAAGTTTCAGATATAAGTTTTAGTATTTTTCCCTGGCTATTGAATGGCGATATTGAATTTGACCTCGATTGTGAATGTGAAGGTCATTTAAAGGTCAAGTTAATTTTTTTAAATGGCATCTCCTATTTTTTATTACATATTCTTGTAGCTGACTTCAAGAGCTTTCCAAAACACTATAATAAAGTATTTTTTTATTAAGTATTTTCCGAGTTATAAAGCTTGAAATAATTTCATAATTTTACATAAACTGTAAAATATCTCGTAAAATATTTACTTTTCGATGACCTTACCTCAATACTTTTATGCACAGAATAATGAGAGGAACCAATTGATGTCAAGAAAACACATAGTTGTTTTTAAGAAAAAATATGCAATTTGTAACTAACAATTACATATTTTTTCTACATTACATGGATACTACTTACATACTGGAAGTGGATCTCGCGTATCCGCCTGAGCTTCACGACGCTCACGCCGATCTCCCGTTCTGTCCCGAATGCACCGCGCCTCCCGGAAATCGGAGTGAAAAGTTGCTGGCAACGCTGTTCGATAAGCAGCGTTACGTGATTCATCATCGAAACTTGCAGCAATGCATGCGACATGGATTACGCGTGACTAAGATTCACCGCGTTTTACAATTTAAGCAATCTCCGTGGCTTCGTGGGTACATAGAGCTCAATACCATGTTTAGAATTCGCGCTACCAACGAGTTCGAGAAAAATATGTATAAGCTGATGAATAACGCGGTATTCGGTAAAACTATGGAAAACGTAAGAGATCGCGTCGACGTGCGTCTCGTGACGCGATGGGACGGGAGATTTGGCGCCGAGGAAGCGATCGCGAGACCGAATTTTCACAGTCGGAGCGTTTTTTCGGAGGATCTGATGGCCGTTGAGCTGCGCAGACTCGAGGTAAAATTAGATAAACCGATATACGTGGGTATGAGTATTCTCGAGATATCTAAAACGTGTCTGTACGAATTTCACTACAATTATATGGTTGCGTTGTACAACGACAAATGTAGAATTATGTATACTGATGCCGACAGTTTGATATACAGTCTCGGATGTGAAGACGCGTACGATAACATGAAACGCGACATCTCGAGATTTGATACGAGCGATTATCCCGAGAACAATCCGTACGATATGCCGCGCGCGAACAAAAAGATACCCAGTTTGATGAAGGATGAGAACAACGGTGCGGTTATGACGGAATTTGTGGGACTTCGCAAAAATGTACGCTTTGAAAGTGATTGGAAAGAACGATACAAAGAGAATCAAAGGTGTCAAGAGAAGCGTTGTCGAGAGAACGATAACGTTCGATGATTACGTGCGGTGCTTGAGAAACGAGATAGAGCAAACGAGAACGCAATCGTGTCTGCGTTCGATATTGCACGAAGTGTACACCGTTTCCGAAACTCGCTCTCAGTCCGTACGACGACAAACGCTATGTCATACCCGAATCTTGCGATATTCTTCCATGGGGACATTGTAGAATACCTTGATAGATTTTAATAATGTCATATATACCTTTTTTATTAATTATTTTATAAATATTTTACTAAACGTGTAATAAAAATTTTTTTAAGAACCTAATTTTCATAGCAGAGTTAGTTTTTTAAAATAGAAAAAAATCTAATGGCCGTTGAATTGCGTAAGCACGAAATAATATTGAACGAGCTAACTACGTGAGTGCGAGTAATCTTAGGATATTGAGACTTATTTTGTAACATATATTTTATAACGTATAATAAAAAAAAGAATATTTTACAATACATTCTACAATACGGCTTTTTTATCTATCCAAGAGTTGTGCGAATCGTCCATTCCCAACCATTTCACGTAAATCTTGTCTCCTTGTTTGCGCAGCACTTTTTTCAACGAGATAGACGTCGGGATCGGAGACTCGTGCCAATTCGTGTTCGTAGAATCCGCCGGCTATCGGGTTTCCGCGATGATCCCTCAGTAGATACGTCACGGGATTCGTGCGTTGTATCTTGGCGATGCGAAACACCTCGGTGGTCCAATTGGGTGTGTAGCCTTTTTCGAACGTCGTTTTGAATTTGCTGATACGCACCGAATCGTTCGTCTTGAATCTCGCCGGAGCGGCAATCTGCAGACGACTGTACACCGTCGACAGGAGTTTGTTGGTGACGGCGGGCGTCGCGTCAACGGGACGCATTCCTATCGTTCTGTGTCTTCGATGATTGTATTCGTGCAACAAACGCGGTAGCGCGTCCGTCCATTTGTACGATCCGTTGAGCGTGAATATTTTCCACATTTCGTTCTTGAGCGTGCGATTGAATCTCTCCACCACGGATGCTTTCATCACCGAGTGCGTGGAATAGTGATTTATGCCGCGTTTCTTCGTCACCTTTCCCACGTTGGCGTTGTAAAACTCTTTTCCCTTGTCCGTTTGCAAATTTTTCGGACATCGAGCGCTGTCGCGAAACACCTTGGACAACGCCGCGGTGACCTCGCTTCCGCCTTTGGTTTTGAGCGGAAGCGCCCACGCGTGTTTGCTCAGAACATCGATAATCGTGAGTATGTAGTTGTTGCCTTTGTTCTGATGCGCGTATGGACGCATCTCCACCACGTCGGCTTGCCACAGATCGTCGTAACCGCGCACCAGAACGGAGCGGCGCGGAAAATTTCTTTGAGCGGGTGCGTGCAGCTCCCTCACCAATCTTCACTTTTCAACGCTCATCGTCGCGTCGAGGGGACGAACGGTGTTCATGTTTATTTTTTTTTATTTAATTCTTCCTCTTTCGAAGGATTTATTGACACCTCTTCCAATATCTCCCGAGATTATATTTCTTCTGAGGTCGTGAACGCTCTTTTGTATTCTTTTGCGATCTTCGCCCGATCTTTTCGCGATCTCCTCCAAATTCGTCAGTCGATCGTGATGCTCGTTTAATTTTTTCACGGTGTTTTCCACGTTCGTCAATCGGGTGACGTATTCGTTCGTCGCGTTTTGCAAGATTTCCACATCGGTCTTGAACGAATGTTGAATTTCTCTTATGCCCAGCGTCAACTCGTTTATCGCTCTCGCCGTCTCTTTCTTACCGTCAATTTCATTCTTTTCGACGACAGTCTTGAATCGCGACGCGTCTTCCTCGACGATTTTCATTCGACGCAGCGCGTCGTCGCTCGTCTTGTTCGCGCTCTCGAGCGCGCTCTCCAGATCTTTACACCTTTCGTTCACTCTCCCCATTGAGTTCTCCAGACTCTCCCGAAATTTGTTCGTTTCATCCCTCAGAATTCGGAGAGCATCTTCCACGTAGCTCCTGTTCGTCGCATCGGTGTCGATTTCCGGTGCAGCCAGGCGGCGTATCTTGCGCTCCCTCGCGTCGTAAACGTCCCCGTCGAAACACAGCGCGTTGTCGCGCACGTAACCTTGCAGATGATGATTGAACTGCGGTCGTGATTTTCCGCTCTTCAGAGAGACTCCGAACTTGTTCACCGACATCGCGCGAGCCGCACTGTCGCGGTTACCGACGCTGCGGCTCAATTTATAACGATCCCGGCTTCGCGAAGCTCCTCGAGAATCGAGAGAATCTCATTGTCGTGCGCGTTGTTTCCAGCTCGATGCGAAGCGTCGAGCAATCGAAGCCAATCCACCAATTCGTTCGGATCGTCCCAATGAACGTAATCCACTTTGTTGTTCGTCAACGCCATAACCGGTGACACGGTAGCAAACGGCGCTTTCATCATACCCGTACCGCTTCTTTTAACGAGCGGACCGATGATATTTTTATACTTGTATCCCTATTTCCTAAGACTGGCATAAGAGCGCTGTGACCGCGTCTGTAGGCGTTGGTTGCTAACAGTATGCTCTTGTATTTTTGCAGATCATTCTTGGTGTAAGCGGCATCGTCGGGAAATCTCTTGAAGATCAACTCGTACAAACCGCGCGTTCCCGCATATCTTGTTCCGTCTATTATCAGCGAATCGTCCGTTTCCACGTCGAATCTCTTGTCGCCCAACATCGTGCCTTCCTCGCTGACGTACACACCGTACACGTTGTCGATTTCGCTCTTTCCATCTCCGCTGAGCAGAGCACCCACGTATCTTCGCCCCAACGGCCCTAGTTGACTGTGCAGCGCTTCGTGACCCTGCGGCGTGCGCAGAGTCTGTCTCACGGAAGTTTCGAGCGACTGCGAATCGCCATTTCTCGTCTCGAAGACATCCTCCGTCGACGTTCCCAATGGAAACTCTCCCAACGTTCTCAACGGCGTGGAGGCGATTGGTGTGGAGGCTATTGGCGCGGGTGAATCCGACGTCGCTTTCAAACGTTTATTCCTGGGCTTTTTAGATGTTGGATCAAGTGCGAATTCGTCGTCGTCGTCGTCGTCGCTTCTTTCGCGTTTCGCGAATTCGTCGTCGCTCCTCTCGTACTTAGCCTCGAATTTTTTCACCGGCGCCGATTCTCGCGCACCGTCCTCGCCCCGTTCGGCGATCCGCTTCAACAGCTCCACGATCGGTTTGAATCGTTTCTCCAGGCTGATCTCTTCCTCCATCTTACCGGTTTTCAGCTCTGTGCTTCCTGCGAATGGACGCGCGCGCTCGGGCGATCTCTCTCGCCGTTTTCTCTTGCTCGGCGATGCTCCTCTCCATGCTCGCTCTACAGCACGGCGAAATCGTTGAAGCCTCGTCTGTATCTGCCGTTTTTCAACGCGCTATCCTTGTTTATCACCACGAAACCGTATCGGCGTTGCCAACATTCGCGACACAGCTTGCAAAAATTTTCGTAGGACATATCCGTGGTCACGTGATCGTTGTAAACGTGACGTAAATTGGTGATATCCTGTTTGAACAGAATCAACAGATTCGCGTTGTCGCGTATCAGATGCTTCGGTATTTTCGCGTACGTCTGACAAAGATAGAAACAATCGATATTCGAGTGTCGACCCATCGCGAAGTACTCTCTCATCGCATCCTGTTTGTCGCAGGCTACGTCATCGAAGACAAATATCGAATCAGGAAGCGCCTCGCCGGGTGGCACCACGTCGCGATTGGATGAAAACGCGCGATAGCCGATCTCGTCCATCGAATCGAACAATCTTTCGAGATATCGATACTTCGGCTGCTGCAGAGACCTCGAGTATACGTACACATTTTCGAAACGCAGACCGTGTGGGCTCTCCAGCAGACTCACCAGAATGTTCGTTTTACCGCAATTCGAGGGGCCGCAGACTATGCAGCGAATCGTGTTCGGCAGCCACGGACCGTGCCCATAGACTTAGGAAACCATAGACGGAGCGTAAGCCTGCGGGGTAGGTGATAAACGCGGTAAGGGGGAATAACGGATAAACTCGGATATTTCCGGTACGATTCGGATATATTCGGCGTTATGAGAAAGATGTATGTATCTCAACTAGTGGCCAGTGGTTTTCAATCCAATTTAATTCTAAAAATTTTTTAACAAATTAATTATAAAACATACATATTTTTATATATAGAATTAAGTACAAGATGTGTTTTTTATTTCGTAAAGTAAATAGGAATAATTTTAAAACTTTTAGAATCAAAACATTAATTACACGATATTACAATACCACGAAAAAATTGAGAACCTATAAATATTTGTACTAATATTATTAAACTGCTTATTAAAATAATTTGTATTTTATTTTGTTATTTAGAACAATATATAGAAAATATATAGAAAGAAGTAGAATATATAATAATATATAATATATAATAATGTAGAATATATAATAAAATGAACTAAAAAAATGTTAATTATAATAAACACAAATATAATAAAAGAAATAAAGAAAAAAAAATATATATATAGTTTTTTGCAGAAACAGTTTACAGAAACGTTATTGACCTTTGAATAATATAAGTTTATTATATTTGTGTCTTTCGCTTAATTGTTTAGTTTTAATATAATGCGACAGTCTTGTCTTACAATATATAATAATAATACCACGTAACAAATTATTTCTATGGTTGCTGAAAAAATATTGATCATTTATATGTTCCTTTAATTTCGCAAATATATTACTATCTGTAAACTCTTGCATTACTCTACATGTAAATCTATATATATTAAAATGTTGTAAAGTTTTATTTCTGTGTATAAAATTATTTATTGCATTTTCTGTTATTTTACAAATATACGTAAGATCGTGTGATGGATATACTAATGGCCCTTTATTTTTGATATTTATTAAATTAACATGTATATCTGTAGATTGTCCTATTAAACTGTCGAGACATACAGTGCAATGTAATGTTTTTGTCAGTTTTTTTAACACAAATCCTGCTATATAATTAATAACTTCCATTTTATATTCTGTAATAGAACTTGAATATTGTGTTGGTAACAAATAATCATGATCAATATTATGATCAATATGAAAAACATTAAGCCATTGTGAGGTGTCTGTCGTTGAATTTATCAAATTAATCGGTTGTTCAGATGTCACATGCAATATTGCAATATCTTCTAATGGTATACAATTGCCACTATTATTATTTTGTATTTCCGTATGTATAATTAATTTTTTATACGCAGATTTAAATTGGTTAACTGTCGGATTATTATTATATCCATGATGAGATCTTAAATTACTAAAAATTAATTCAAGATGGTCCTGACTCAGTTTATACGTAGGAATGTACTTAAGAAGATCGTTATCAGTGCATACGAATTTGTACATATGCAATAAACTTTTAATATTTATTAAAAAACCGAGGAATCCAGTTTTCAATCTTGATTTAAGTACATTTTTACGTTCTTCCACAATTGACAATGATTTAATATAATCTGTACATTCTTGAAGTTTTTGATTAATTTTAACATAATTATCGTTATTTATAGGTTTCTTGAAATCATATTGTCTTAAATTTTTAGAATTAAATACATCGAAGAGATCATTAAATAGAGTTATGAATTTTACAGTTGGCAAACAATCTGCAAACTCTGATATTTGTAATTTATCTTTACATATTATCATAGCATTAGCTACAGAACAACTCAACAATTGCGTGGCTAATTTTACTTTCATTTTATTGTTATGATATTGTATATGCTTAGTCGTTAATTTATTTGCTAAATGAAGGCCTTCAGCTTCTTGTAGTTTATGTAAATTCTCAATATGTTTCCATTTTATTATGTTGTTTGTATCGTCATATAATTCTTTTACAGTACCTAGCGCGTTTCGCACTAGTTTCACCATATGACATGGATCCAGAAATACATATACATTACTGTTATTGGTTGGATGTTTAAACCAAGGCTGAAATGTTAATTCCTGTGTATGAATATTGCACCCAAGACTTTGCAACATGCTTATATTAGATGATAAACCATCACATGTTAGCGACACTATTAACAATCCAGCTTCCTGAACAGCTATTAAGCATTGCGTTACTAAATTGCCTTTTTGTTCCGTACTTATGCCGTTAACTAAATAATACGCAATAGGTAATTTCCAAGGAGCATTAATGCACACGATACAAAATACCAATGCTTCTTTGGCAAGTTTTGTTTTATCACATTCGATATTGCCATAATCTATGTAACCGATAAATTTACCTTGACAATAATCAAGATGTTGGCGTATAGCCATTTCATCGAATATTAATGTACCTACTAATTTATAAGGAACGGAATTAGCAAATTTACGTATAGCGTCTAAAGCTTCTGAATTAATCCCCGGCTCTCCACTAAACGAACGGTACCATTTTGATATAGTCTTTGAATGTGGTAAACAATTAAAAAATTTAGAACGAACATAGTTATACGCTCTTGGCGAATAATAATGTAAAGTTAAAGCAAATTGTCGTATACTAGGTTTATAACTTTTTGATACAGGTAATTGTTTCCGCTTTCTTATTTCTCGCTTAATAAGTTCTTTTGTACCTGAATTAAAATCTTGCAGCATATTGACTTCTTCTGCCGTTATAAGATTCTTCTTTGATAGTTCTTTCAATATCTTCTGTAATGAACAAATTTTTTTTTAGCTTTTTTTTGTTTATAAGTTGTGACAGCTAGATTTCTTTTTAAAGTTGCTATTTCACGTTTGTGTATTTCTCGTAATCGACTCTTTGTTGGAGAATTTAATATTCTCTCAAGAGAAATACTTGTAGAGCGATGCGTTTTTCCAGAATTAATATTGCTTGTTTCTGATGGAGGAACCTCTGCTATTTTCATTTGCTCATTTGCTACAAGTACATCTACTAGTAACATACAATTTAAGAAAAAAAGAATAAGACCGTTAAGTACTAAATTATTTAATTAATTTTAATGTTTTAATATTTTAATAAATCCCAATACTCACCAGCTCCATCATGTTGTAGATTTTCCTCACTGTGTATTATAAGTTTGCTAGAATATTCTTCAGATAACTTAAAGACACATAGAAAATAATAGGTTAAAATGCATCGATATGTGAATATATAACTAAATAGAAATAAGCCTATTTGGTTGCATCTTATTATTAGTGCTTTTTAATAATATTTTTGAATTATTTATATAAATATATGGAAAGTATTTGTTGCATAATTTGGGAAATTGAAATATATAAATATGATCAACCGTTTCACGATCTGCCTGCAGTTCATGAAGTGTCTAGACAGTTCATGAAATGTCTAATTTCACGATCTGGCTACGACATATATATATATAAATTTACGCAAAAATATTATTGAAAATAACTAATTGTAAGATTCGGCTCTGACCAAATAATCTTTTCTCTATTTAGTTAAAATGAAGTTTCTGAAAATCTGTTAAATATTTCATTATTGTTATTATTAGATATTATTATATAAATATATATATATAATTGTTATTAATTATTTACAAATGGAACAGCATTTGGTTTCAGCGTTCGACGCATATTATTTGTGTCGTAATCCATTTCTTTAAAATGGGCAGAACATACAGCACCCCATTTCGGTGGATTATTGAAATGTAACGCTTCAAACCACTTCTGTCGCTTCTCATTATTCTTTGGAAATCTAAACAAATAATTCAATTATTAAAATTATGAATTTCACATAACCTAAAATACGATAATAGGTTATATACTTACGAATGAAATGAAAATGAATGATTCAATATTTTTTCTTTTTTTTCTTGTTCACAATTTTTTTTATATTTTCGGTTTTTGCAACCGGACACTACGCAATAACTCATTTTTTTTAAATAGAAATGATCATCATTTACCATAATAACTAACTTAACCACACTAAACGTCTTCACGTGCGCAGGTGAGCCGAACGTTTCCGAGTTTAACCGGAGTTTATCGAATTTGCCTGTTCTTTCCTCTTGCGTCGATTATCACACCCCCCCTTGTCTAAAAGAGCAGTTTACGCTCCGTCTATGGTTTCCTAAGTCTATGACCGTGCCTGCGCCGCTCTCTCGTCGTCTCCCCCGACATCAGTTGCGTCTTGCGATCAAGATTGGACACCCCTATCGTCACCGGTTGTCGCACGAATCGCATTGTTTTTTTTTTCGTATCGCGCGTGCGTCAATCCTCTATTTATACGCGAACCACCGTTCGATTTGCGCATGCGCGAACCCTCCATTTATAAGCGAGGAATCGCTCGATTCGCGCAGTGTTCGAAAATGTTTCTCTTATTGACGAACAGACGCGATATTCTCGACTTAACCGTCGAGCAACTGCAGTACGTGCCAAAAATCGTTCTGTTGCACGACTTTCACGATTACATCGAACGGCTCTGGGACAAATTGCCGGATCACCTCAAGGCTGACGCAGAGGTGCAGAGTTATCGCGCGTGCCTGAAACATTAGAATCTTCCGTCGCAGCGATCACACATAGACGGTCCGCCGCCGCTCGTGAGAAATTGCTATGTCAATCGCGACGCCAAGAGTCGGCGTTGGAATTCTCAATCGCGCGATAAACGCACTCCCTTTCGAACTGCACATACCTGGATGTCAATTTTGTGGACCCGGTACTCGTCTGGCTGAGCGATTGGTTCGCGGAGATCGAGGCGTCAATCGATTGGACGCAGCGTGTCGCGAGCACGATATCGCCTACTCGCAAAGCGGTGATATCTCGGATCGACATGTCGCAGATCGAAATCTCGCCGAAAGAGCGCGCGAGCGCATCATCGCGAAAGATTCGACCCTCGGCGAGAGAGCCGCGGCCACTGCCGTATGGGCTGCCATGAGAGCAAAAACGAAATTGGGCATGGGTATGAGGAAGAAGAGAAGGAAAACGAGGAGGAAGAGAGTACTGCCGGTGGCGAAACGCGGGGGCTTCTTGCCGATTCTACCGATGTTGGGAGCGCTCGGATCTCTGATCGGTGGCGCGGCTGGTGTGGCGAGAGCGGTGAGCGACAGCAAGGCTCGACGTCGACTCGAGGAAGCGCAACAGGGTCGCGGATTGTACCTCGCGCCGTACAGGCGTAGCGGTGGTGGTGGTGCGAAAACGAAGGAAACGAAAAAAAAGAATAGAAAAAGACCCGTTAAGAGACGGTAGGATTTGCCGCCGGTCGGCGTCACGACAAACGAACAATTGAGTCGAGCGGCGCGTCGCGTACGCGTGCCTTTCTTCAGAGGGGTGTTCATGCGCGACGTGCTACCAACGAGAGTGCGTCGCGACGAGAGCGGCGTCGTGAATCTCGACGATTCCGCGGTACGCACTGGGTCGCTTATGCGAAAAGGGGAAACGACGCGGTCTATTTCGACGGTTTTGGAAATCTTCGTCCTCCGAGGGAACTCGTGCGATATCTCGGAGACGGTGTGAATATAACCTACAATCGCAGTTCGCATCAAACGTTCGATCAGAATATCTGCGGTCAATTGTGCCTGCGATTTCTGTTGAACGTCGATCAAAAACGTTCTGAGGCGCGCGTTATCGTCATATCGCTGACTCTCACGCTGACCGGAAAGAGCAGCGTTCTCACCGCGAGCTTTTTTCCCGCCCTGGATTTGGACGATGGCAATTACGAACTGGGTCTCGCTAATTTCGAGACTTACAACACGATACCAAACGTAAATTCTACGAACAATAAATTTTACTACGGTGACGACAAAACGATCACGATTCCCGAACGATCGTACGAATTGAACGCTATAAACAGATACTTAAGAGCGGCGATTCTTCGCGAAAAAAACGCGACGACAACGACGACAAACGAGGAGGGCGATTACGCCGTGTACGATAGCGACGACGAGAGAAACGAACATTTTTTCCATAATTCTTCGCGCTAATGAGAACACTATGAGAAGCGAGATTAAATGCGCGCATCAAGTGAATTTCGCTAAACCTAACAACATCGGCTCGCTGTTGGGATTTTCGACGTCTCGTGTGTTGCAACCGAACAGATGGCACGTGTCCGACGTGCCGGTGAACATCATGAGCGTGAATATGATTCGCGTAGAGTGCAATCTCACCGCGGGGGCTTACAGCAACAGAAAACCAGTGCACACTATACACGAATTCGCGCTAAACGTTCCGCCAGGATATAAATTGTCTGAAACTCCAACGCAGATCATTTATCTTCCGGTCGTCACGAGGATCGTTACCGAAGTGACCGTACGCGTCGTGGATCAGTGCGGTCGACCGATCGATTTTCGCGGAGAGGAGATAACGATTAGATTGCACGCGCGCCGCAGAGATTGATGATATGCATTCGCGAGGGAGATGCTCGTGCTGAACGATTCGCGTCTGAGGGAGAGGCGGGATACATTCGTCCCGTTCTTTCGTGATTCGTTGAGAAGGACGAACGATAGAAGAGGAAAAAGAAAAAAACGCGGATTGAACGCCGCGAACGCGACTTTTCTTCGATCGTTAGGTCTCGTCTTGAGCGGCGATCATGATCGACATCCTGAGTATCGGCGGTGAGCCTATCTTCGACGAGCGCATCGTTAAGATCGAAAATCATACGTACAATCCGTACGCCAACACTACGTTTGATTATAACGACGAGATAAGAATACCAATTCAACAGCGGGATCTGTACACTCTACCGTGCGAAAGTTTTCTCTACGTCGAGGGATCGCTCCACACCGAGAGTCAAACCGTCCAGACAGAGACGTCTTCGTCGAGCCCGGTAACGCTGGTGAACAATTGCATGGCGTTCATGTTTGACGAAATTCACTACGAACTCAATGGTGTGGAAACTGATAAAGCTAGAAACACCGGAATAACTAGTACGCTTAAAAATTACGCGACGATGAGTCGTAAAAAGAGGTTGATAATGGGAAACGCTGGATGGGATCTCGATTCTTCAGAGAGAGTGTACGATTTTAATTTTTGCGTGCCCATGGATTCGCTCTTAGGATTTTTCGAAGATTATAAACGCGCGACACGAACTCGTTCTCATACGCGCGCGCAACGACAGCAATTGCATATTGGTGCCAGAAAACGTCAATTTTACAAAAGTTAACGTGACTCTCGCAAAAATACAGTGGCGAATGCCGCACGTGGTGCTGAACGACGTGAATAAGCTTTCGCTTCTGCGAACGTTGGAAAACGGACGCTTTTTGAGTATGGCTTTCCATTCGTGGGACCTGTACGAATTTCCTCTGTTGCAAAGCACGACGAAACATTCGTGGGCCGTTAAAGCCGCGGCGCAACTGGAGAAACCTCGATACGTAGTTTTCGCGCTGCAAACCGGAAGAAAGAACAAGAATTCTCGAGATGCGTCCATGTTCGACCACTGCAAACTCACCAATGTGAAACTGTATCTGTTCGTGACTGAGCGGATCAGTGCGGCGGAGAGGGTTGACGATCACTCACACACACAATGAATCACTCACACGCAAGTTTGTAACAGAACAAAGTATATTTAACGGAAAAGAACACAGTCAATAAAATTACAGTATTTACAAGAGATATTTACAGTTTTAATGTGTACAGGGCGTACACGTTCCGCACACGGCACTGGACCGCGCGAGTCCGCTCCGAGACGCGAGCGAGAAGTCCGAGCGCGGGAGTCGCGGACCGAAACCGACACGCGTGGAGCAAGCGACTCCAACAAAGGCGCGTGTTGCACGGCAGAGCAAGCAACTCTGCTATTGCGAATGCAAGAAAAGGATAAAGGCGTTATCCTTGAAGCGTGCGAAATATTCGTGCGAATACTCGAAAAACTGTAACTAAAGAAGTGCGGGTCGTGCTCGAATTGCTCGTAACAGACTGGCGCTCGTCCCCACTTCACATCCGTTTTTATACTGTGCTTTTCTGGAATGTTCTTTCCTGTCGTCATTTCCTCTTGAAGGAAATGACGACATAAAAAGAACACTCCAGAAAAGCCCGGAAAATTCTAATAAATAATTGGGGACGATTACAAGGTTTTATGTGTTTAGGAAAACGGCAGCGCCGCCGTTTCGCTACTTGAGCGCGCTCCACGTGAGCGCGGCTAAGTTCTATCGCGTATTGATGTTGGGGCATAAGTCCCGTGCACAGTGCGAATGGAGAGCAACGACAGCAATGTGTGCGATGTAACCACAGACTTCTATATAACACTAGACTGCTAACTCCTTATGTATAAGTGGTTATGATTCTTATGTACAAATTCAGCGCATGCGCGATGAAAGTGCCCGAATGCAACACATACATAACCTTTCATGTTTAGTGTTTACTTTTATCGGAATCTGGATAGGATAACCTTTCGTACTTTTCGTAGCCGATGCGTAGGGAAGTAATCAATTTTATATATTGATGGTTATTTATTCTATTTTATCTCATTTTGCTTATTATTAATTTTAACAAGTGTTTGGGGGAAAGTTTAAATAAATACATCATATAATTTCAAAATTATTATTTAGTTACAATGCCGGTAAAGTGCGCTTTTCTAACTTGCAACAGTACAAGAAGCAAGGATAACAGGCTGAGTTTTTTTAAGTAAAAATTATTATTTATTTTAAACAAAATAAAAATTATTTTTTAATGTGAATTATATTATCTAAACTAATAAATTATTCGAAATTAAAAAATACTTTTAGATTTCCATTAGATGAACCTAAGCTTTGTGCACAATGGATAGCAACTGTGAATAGAGAAAATTGGATACCAACAATGTCCAGTAGAATATGTGAATTACATTTCAAATTCAATGATTTTTATAATTCAACAAAAATAAAGAAATTAAAGCCTGATGTAATACCTAAACAAAATACATTTAGTATAACTTCTACCACAATAAGTACTGGTAAATATTTTAATCATTTATGCATTTTACTATTGATACTATATCTTGGAAAAATTGTTTAATTATATTACTTATATTCTTATTTATTTAGATTTGAATACCAGCAATGTGCACATTATTCCTAGTATTAACTTAGATGTAATATCTGATAAAATAGAAGAAACATTTGAACAAGGTGAGTTTATGAAATTATAGACATGTCAGAGCAAAACCCATTTAGAATTGTAAGCTGCTGAAAATATAAAAATTGCTTATAAGTGTTTTCTATAATAGCTGTAACATAAGACCTTAGGATTGTAAAGTAAGAAATGAAAGTAATTCATTTGCTCATGATTTTACAATCATGCTTTACAGCTGTTACGGCTTTATATTACGTTATTGTAGAATAGACTTTAATTATATTATTGTATTTATTTATATACATGAAAATAAGTGCAATATATATAATTTTATTTTTAGCCAATTATCACATAGTATCAGATAGCAACTCACAAGAAAAATGTCCGTCAGGTAAAGTAACATATATTAACATATATTTAATTTTAAAAATTAAATATGTTAATTGTTTAAACATTTTAGTAAAACAGTATTTAAAAACTAATTTATTAATGATGTATATTTACTTACATAGGATCATGTAATATGTCTTTTTTTTTTCGGTTTGCTCTTCCATCGCAGCATCACGGCATAGCAAAGTAGAGTTAGAATTACAGAAAGGTAATGAAATATGCATTTAAATTACCTATATTTATTTTATATTTTTGTTTATGACTTATATTTTCAATGATGTATACAATTTTATTTTCAGTAAACAAATCGAAAACAGAAAAACGTAAACTAACAGAAACTTTAGATCAATCAAATGGAAAATGTCTGGAATTTCAAAAAGAAAATGCTCAATTAAAAGAAACAATTGCGTTATTAGAGCAAAAGTTTAAAAAGCATAAAACAGAACTAAAAGATCAAATGTTAATGTTTGAAAGTTTAATAAGAAAGGAAAGAAGTAGTTTGAAAAAAAAATTGATTATTGAAAAGAAAAAAGTTAATATACTTCATAAAAATATAAAACGTAAAGAAATAAAAATAGATAAATTAATACAAGCATTAAAAAGTACAGAGGTAATTAATGTTGGAATATCTCATATCAGTAATACAGACTCAAGTAACACTTCTAATATATTTGAAAATGAAAAAAGGAATAAAGGTAAAAAACCGCATGGACGGCGATATACTGAAGGACTTAAGAGGTTTGCTCTTAATTTACTCTATAATTCTCCAAAGGCTTATGGGTTTTGTAGGTTAGCATGTTTTTGCTTTTGTACCTTGTTTGATGAAATTAATTATTTAAATCCAAAAGTGCATTAACAAGCATTTAACTCTTTATATATTCATATGTCAAGAATTTAAAAGCTTCAAATTAGGTAACAAATATTTTTCTATATTTTATATATTTTTATATATCCTATATTTTTCTATATTTTTGTTCTTAGAATTTCATCTGCTATATATATTTCTACTATTTTTTTACATGTTAAAAGCATGTATATAAAATATATAACAATGATTATTTGAAATACATAGTAAACATAAAAATAACATGCATATATATATATATATATATATATATATACATACTATGAAATTTAAATTTGTAATTTAATATTACTAATTAATTAATTAATTAGTTACGGGTGTAATGATGTATTGGAATTACCTTTTAATCTTTGTTAAAGAATGTGATTATACATGAGATTATCTGAATGTTTCTTGATGCATGAAATTGATTTACTGTTTTATAAATTACATTTTCTTTTTATATATATATTTTTAGTCACTTAAATATTATTGTAACTTATTTATTTTTAAATAAAATAAAACAAATTCTCCAATAATACATAAACAATATGAAAATTCCATTTGCTCCACTACTGTATCTGGACGATTTAGGTTGTTTCTAAAATCCAGCTCAATTATTAAAATTAATTTAAATTACTAGTCCAATTAGTTGTGTACAGAATGTTGTGTAGTGAAAAATATATTTTAATATATTTAGTTTATTACTAATAACGCGCATTTTTGTAAATAAAAACATTTTTATTATTTAATAAACACTTATTAATATTTAGTGACTAATTCTGCATGTATTTATAATTTAGAAATGAATTTATTTTATTATTTGCATTTTGATATAACAACTTCTATTTTTCCAATTATAATATATAACTATGGTGTGTCGATTTCAATTTTTGCATTATTACCATTTATTACAACATTTGTCTTTCTTCATGCTTTGTGAATATTTAATCAAAATGTGCATATAAAACTTATATTTTACTTATTAAAGTAATTTATTAATAAGGTTTTATGCTACTATACAACGTTGCTATATTTATACAATATGCTGCTTATAATATGTGCTGCAAAAATATGCTTATCTTTATATGATCTTTTATATGAAAAATCTTTTTAGGAGTATATTTCATTGCCATAATCTGTCATCCTTTATGGAATTGATATCTAACGTAAACGCAGAGCCT
>CABEGB010001277.1:0-92297 GCA_901521435.1 Crematogaster levior | reverse complement strand
CTCTCTCGTACGCGCGCACGCAACATAGAAAACGTGCTCGTTTCCTCACCACCTTGCGGTAGATAGCAAGACGCATTTTTTTTATAGTGGTATCCCCAATAGGTCTAATCCACTCTCATTATTTATTGTATGGGGATACATCAAAGATTTCGAACACCGGCGTGGTGGTACAGAAGCGGAAATGTGAGAAGCAATTCTCGCAACTTTTAATACCATCACGCCGGATATGGCATATCGCATGACGCACAATATTATTCGAAGGGCCGAACTGTGTGTACGAGAACGAGGAAGGCACTTCGAACAATTTTTGCATTAAATAATGAGAGTGGATTAGACCTATTGGGGATACCACTATAAAAAAAATGCGCCTTGCTATCTACCGCAAGGTGGTGAGGAAACAATAGCACGTTTTCTATGCTGCGTGCGCGCGTACGAGAGAGAGAGAGTGAGAGAGAGAGAGAGAGAGAGAGAGAGAGAGAGAGAGAGAGAGAGAGATGCAAGCAATGCGAGAGAATAATTCGGCGCGATTGCCGTGGTGTTCTAGTATTACGCTCGTAGGCTCCTCCCACCGCTTCATTGCGCGCCTAATGAGAGCGTAGCGGTGGGACGCCGTTCTCGCCGCGCGCGTTTCGCTCGCGCGGATTCGTCGATCTTTTTTCGTTAATATCTCGGTAAATATTAGAAATGTCAAAAAATGATGAAGAACTTTTCTGCTCAGGTTTAACCTACTCTACTTGATAGGTGGTTCACGAATTATGAGACACCCTGTATATCGTTATTTTTGTGGCGCATTGTGACTGACGATAAAAAGTGGATTTATTTCGACAATTCCAAGTGCAAAGAATCATGGATGAATTCTGGCCAACCATCAACTCAAAAATGGAATATTCACGGTCATAAGGCAATGCTGTATTTGGTGGAATGAGGAAGGTGTAATTTTTTACGAGTTATTAAAATCAAATGAAACCGAATGGTCACGGTTGATTGCTACCAACAACAATTATACGATTGAACGACGAATTGATGCGAAAAAAATCATCAATAGTCAGTAATCGACGCAAAGTGATTTTTTTGCATGACAACGCGCGACTACATGTTGCATAAACCATAAAAGAAACATTGTTGGAGTTCGAATAGGAAGTTCTTCCGCACCCAGGCTATTCTCCAGACTTCCATCGAACCACCTTTCCCGATCGATGCGTTCGCCGATATACACTTCTTCAATTACGAAATGTTCCAATCACAAAAGTTTGAAAATGGGTCGATCAATAGATTGCTTTAAAACAGGTCGTTCTATCGTCACAAATTCCAACTTTTGCAGGAAAGATAGGAAAAGTCATAGAAAACAATGGACAATATTTTGATTGATGTATTAATTCATCATTTTCTTATTGAAAAATGCATTTTTCAAGCAAAAAACAACGGGACCTAAGTTATCACCCAAGTAGTTATTAAACATTAGTAATTTAGACAAAATGCACTGTATAAATTAAATGTATATTAATAAGATATATTATTAAAAAAAGTTTCATATACAAACCTTAGATAATATATATTTTTTAAAATTAAATTTTTAAGAGCTAATAATTAAATCATCTGATTACTGTTTATAATTTAAATATTTGATTACTTTATTCTTAAAAATAATTTTTACTGTTATTTATATTCTTTTCTTGAAGAATTATTTTATGTATATATTGTGTGCTCCATCTTTTTGTTCATGTTACAACTTAGTATTATCGAGCAAGTATGAAAAAAATAACTCACCAATTTCACACTTTCTTCTAATAAATTTCCAATGCTCTCCACAAGATCCGTAAAGCTTGGACGTAATGTCGGCTTGGCTTTCCAGCATTTTAACATTATGTCATATACTTCGCGAATAGCGTAATCCGGCTTCTCCATTCTGTAACCTTCAATCAATTTTTGATATTGTTTTTCTGCTTCCATGCTAGGATATGGCGTCTCAGCCAGCGTGAAGAACTCCCAAAGTACTATGCCAAAGCTCCATATGTCCGATTGTGTCGAAAAGATTCTATCTCTGATTGATTCGATAGCCATCCATTTTATGGGTACTGGACCATCACCTTTTTTCTTGTAATTGCCATCTTTATACATAGTTTTTGCTAAACCAAAGTCGCAAATTTTTACTATGTTACCCTCGCCGAGCAAGATATTTCTTGCTGCCAGATCACCATGCAATACCTGTATAAGTATATACATATTATCATGAAAGGTCTGGTGCACAAAATATTATGAAATGTTAAAATGTTAAATATGAATATTCGAACATAGTCTAAGCAGATAAATTTTATTTTGCGGATCTATAATTTTAGAGGTCAATTTTTTTGTATTACTGAAATTACGCAATTATAATTAAAATTTATTACGTTTATATTTCATTTATTCATTAATCATATCAAGATTAAAATATCAATGTTATAATTTCTTTTGTAATATAACATTTATTTATCAAGACTTGCCTTTCTTTGACTTAGATATTCCATTCCACGTGCTACTTGAAACGCGAAAGATAATAAATCTTGAGTGCAGATTGGTTTGAGATTTTGATCTTTGTAATCACCACAGTAATTTGATTTCCATTCTGGTTGAGATGAATTGCTGCTAATGCAATCGTCTGGTGAGAAGTTAATCTCTGGAGAGTGCGGATTCGTTCTCGGACAATAATGCACTATCACATCAGTATCTGAATTCGCACTAAGACTGCGAGAAAAGGACAATGCCGCGTATTTTATCCTATTGTATTGGGCAGAAGAGGAAAGAAGAACCTTGTTAAACCGCAGCCCCTTACATGCGCTAGTTTGTGCATATGTGCTTTATTCAATACATTTTTATTTAGTAGCGTACACTTCATAAATATAGATATATAATAATTAAGAGTTAATATAATAATTAAGAGTTTCTGAAATAGCTTATGCAGATTATAAACTACTAATGAACAATTTTTTAGTGTTAGTATAGAAATTTACTTTATTAAAAACACATTTAAAAATGAAGAATGTAAAATCATTGATTCTTCAATTTTAGTCCGATTAGCATTTCCTCTAAGAAATTTTTTTATATGTGAAGAAAGAACAATTAAAATTTTCAATTAATTCGCATTGCATTTTTTGAACAAAAGCAAAAGCGTGAGATTTAAGATGCAGCCAGTTTAGAATATAGCCAGAAATATTTTTTAAATATTATATTGTACTTATTAATAAAATAGAAGTATAAGTGTAATAATTAACCATAATGAACTGTTAGAATATAACAAACCTGTTATTACTACTGATACTGACAGTTCTCGTCAGTATATCCATACCAATAGTAAGATCGAGTTTTCCAGTCTTGGGATCGATTTGATTAATGAAATCGTTTCTATGTCGTAAAAGATAATTATGCAAATTTCCAAAGCGGCAATATTCGACAATCACCAGCAGTTCGCCTATTATAATAATTTTAATTACTAACACTTAATAACTACTTAATTTTATCTATTCTATCTTTGTTTAAAATTCACGACACATATAGGTTTTTCAAGTGAGACATTTTAATACAGTATTTAATCCTCTAATGTAGTCTTTCACGTTATCTTTTGTTTTTTGCAATACATACGTTTGGAAATATTTTTAGTACAAGCACCAAGAAGATTGACGACGTTTAGATGCTTGCCAAGATGTACCATAATTTTTAATTCACTTGCAAGTGCACGTACGTAAGTTGGATTAGTGGTTCGACGAACCATTTTAACGGCAACCGTAGTGACAGTTTCGTTTTCGCATATTCCTTGCGCTTTAGCCTTGAGGACGACTCCGAATTCACCACTACCCAATTGTTTTCCTAAACAATAAATAATCGAAATAGCTACTATATTAAATCTTAATATTTGCTTATTATTTTCTATGTTATACAAAACACAATTGTGCTTACCGAGTTTCAATCGTTCTCTAGGAAATTCAAATTTTGTGTCATAAGGTAATAATTCCGCTTGATCGTCAACTGTCAAATCTGGATTTAAACATTCTAAAGCACCTTCTTCAAAATGCATAAGACCTGCTTCCATCAATTCTTTTCTCATTTTCTGTAACAAATCAATTTTTTAATTAGACTATATTCTTATAAAATATTTTCTTACAATGTAAAAAATTACTTATGTAATATAAATTGTAACAATATGGAATATATAATTTACCTTTTCACGACGAACCTTAATCGTAAAAAAGATCGCTAAAATTACTAGGATAAAACCCAAAATAGCTATTGAACTAGCTAATATTATGTCAAGTGTGTGCCCTGCAAAAACTTTTAAATTTTTAATCTGCTTAATATTATTTTACGAATATAATATTTGCTTATTAAAACTTGCATTTTGCATTTTTCACAATTATCTGCTGATAAGTTTCATTAATGCCTAATCGGCTAATAGCCTGACACGAATAATTTCCGCTATCATGTTGTTTTAAATATTTTATATTAAGTTCTTGAAAATTATATTTAAAAAAATATTGATCATTTTCCTTCAGCAACACATTGTCCTGAAAGATATTAAACATAAAATATATGTATCGTGTTTTATAAACAAACAAAAATAACTGCATGTACATACCTTATACCAGGTCACTATTGGTTTCGGCATTCCTTCCGCGAAACATTGTAATATTACTGTTTTGTGGCCTTCGGTGATTATATCGATAATTCTAATTTTTGTTTTATTCATATTACTTTTGACAAAAAACGGTGGTACCGGATCTGTATATAATATTCAATAAAAACAAATAAAAGTGTGTGTGTGTGTGTGTGTGTGTGTGTGTGTGTGCAATGAAAAAAAATTGATTTAATTAAACCGTTTAACTAAAGTAATACGAAATTTTTTATTATCCTAATTGTTTAGTTCTGTCTGACAATTTTTAGCCTGGACAAGAGAATTTTTGTTTGTCCCAACAAAAAATGTATTTGACAGCGTGACAAATCGATTTAATTCTGGTAAATCACTAATTACTTTTGTGTGTGCATGTGTGTGTGTGTGTGTGTGTGTGTGTGTGTGTGTGTGTGTGTGTGTGTGTAGTGTATATATATATATATATATATATATATATATATATATATATATATACATACACAATACATATAATATAAAATATTCAAAATTAATGAAATTTTAATTAATTTAAAAATTTATTAAAACTTTTTCGTAACAATCGTATTTTCTAAAAAATTAATTGTGAATCAAAATACTTTTATTATAAATATTTAAGTAAACTGATTATACCATGAACAATTAATCTGTAATTTGCGTAGTCAGAAAGAGGCTCTAAGATTTCATGATTCAATGCGTTCATAATTTTTCCGGTGCAGAAATAATCTCCGGTATCTGCTTCTTGGACATTATTGAGCTTCAACATTGATCGATAAGTAAATGGGGTTTTTTGCTTCATAATCTGTAACTTTTCTAAAAATAACAAAAATTATAAAATATTTACATTAAATCATCGGTTCGTTAACATTTCTAATATTTCATATACTGTGTCACATCAGTAATAATATCAGAAATAAATAATATCAGAAATGATGAAGAAGAAAATTTTATATCAAGGTTTTTGAGTGTAATATGTAAAATTAAAATAAAATATTACGATTTAATAAAAGAAATGAAATAATTAATTGTATTGATATTATGCATATACAGGAAAAAAATATGGAAATCTTCAAAAATCTTGGAAAATACCAGTTTTACAGAAAATTGATTTATATAAAATAGTTTTTTATACAAATAGATTAGTATTTTGCATATTAATTTTATTTTTATTTTGTATTTTGTATTTTAAAAGTATTAATTTTCAGAATTTATTTGTTCTCCACAAAAATTCTATGAATTTATCCCAAACAAATACAATATTTAAAATATATAAAATTTATATTCTTTTATTCTACAATATTCTTTTTTTAAATTTATTTTAATTTTTTGTTTAAAAATACTATTAATTTTTTGTTTTAAAATATTTACCTGTTTGTACAAGTAGTTTTTCAGTTTGATTTACTAATGTAGACCATGTTAACTCATCTGTATAATTATACACGGAAGCCGCACAAATTAATTCTACATTATCACCTTTCGTCACAGAATTTTTGGGCCCTATAATGCCAAAAGCGCCTAATCCATCTAAATTTTAGACAAGAAGAATTAATATCGATTTTTGACACACATATTAATTTCAAAATACTTTAATTATATTTAGATAATTTAATTTTTTTTAGGCATTATACCTATTAATTATACTTATTAATTTATTTTACGTTTATATAATAAAATAATAGTTACATTATGATGCATTTTGTGAAGAAAAATGAGGCAGAATTTTGTGAAGAAAAATGAGGCATATTAAAATTTAATTTACAGTCCGCAATAAACGTGAACAAAATGGCGTATGAGATATGAAATGTATTGCAGAATAACATGAATTCTTTCTACAATTAGAATGAGCAGATGTTTCTATTTTCAAGATTTAATTTTTTTAAGATTTTCTAATTGATACTTTTTCGGAATATATTAAAAGATGCAAGATGACTGTAAATAAGTTATAATAATTAGATATGTAAAACAAACTATTTTTACCGGAAACAAGAATGTTCTCGGTCACAGAATCACAAGCAAGAACATTACAAGCCATACAAGTAATTTTCCCTGATACTTCAATAGGCATTTTTACTATTGATTGGAATCTGTAACTAGAGCTGTAAGCTGCGATTTGCGTCACGTCCTACAAAATTCATTTTTCTTGTTACAAGGTACAAAGTACACGACTACAAAGAGATACAAATTTATCTAATGGTCTCAGGTTATATAATATAAAATTGCGTTTACCGTTAGATGTACAATTGTTGAATTCTCAAGTGATGGATAAATAGGGCACCTCAAAAAACTCCATGTTATATTTGGAGGTGGATTAGATATTACGTCACAATGAAATTCTGTACTTTTATTAGGTGCATAATAGGGGTCAATATGAGTCAATAAGGAAACCGGCTTAGCTGAAATCAACAGAAATGTTATACGACAATAGTCATAAATAGTTGTATACTTTAATGTTTTAGTGCATTTATTGCAACTTTTTTATTTAACATTAGAAAATAATTTCGATACCTATAACATCCAACGTAAAATTCAATTTTTCGATCATATCATCATTTTTTGCTTCAAGTGTGTAATTTCCCGTGTCCATTACATTTAATGAGATGATTTTTAAAATGGTAGCTGTTGCGCTTGTATTTATGAAGTATTTTTTACTTTCTACAATCTCTTCGCCACTCGGCTTGAACCTGTAATAAATATATTATACATATACATATACATATGTACATATATTATATGAGTAACGAATAATTTATTTAACATTATTATACGAGTAACAAATACTACAAGAAAATATCGTAAATAATTAAATGTGATTTATTACTTTTATTGATTTATTTTAGTGATTTATTTGACCACACACGAATAACATATAAATTAATAACTTTCTGATTTTTTAAAATTGATCTTTAATACGTTATAAAACTTCACCATTGTAAGTGGGGTTTCGGATATCCATCAACATAAACGACCCATTGAACGTAGTTGCTGCCCCCTCTTTCAACTTGATAATATTTATCAGTGTGTTGAGGCGTAAGATTGATATATTTCATTTGAGGATCTGAAAATATATCGGTTTGTTTTGGGAGCAAAAACAATACACACAATTTGTGCTAATTTTATTGCATATTATAATTTTCTATTGTATAACTTTCTTTTAATATATATATTTATTTTACAATACTTGCATATAATCAGTCGATTGAAATTTATTTACATTTAATTAAATGTGCATATAGTTTTACAAATACCTGCACATTCTTCAATTGTATGTAATGTTAATAATAAACTAACCGTGTATTATGATATTCTTTGTTATTTTCTTGCTGTCATGAATCGATCTAATGACACATTCATATTCTCCTGCATCATCGTCAGTCACATTAAGTATCGTCAACTGACACGTAACTAGGACAGAATTCCCGTCGATTTGTTTTCTGAATTGCTGAGTGCTTATTCTATTGCTATTCTACAAATAAAACAACATATATATGTACACACAAACAATAAATATTGCAATCAAAAAACTATATCAAAATCTATACAGGAAACTTGTCATTCTGATATATGTTTTGAATTATCAAGCAATTTCAATATCCTCTGGATATTGAACTAGAACTTTGCCTTATAATTTTTAAAGGAGAAAAAAACTAAATAATTAGAGATATTAATTTTTTAGTATTAAAAAAATTTATTTCTCTAAAAAAAATTAATTTTTTTTCTTCTATTTTTCTGTGTACCTTAAACATAAAGATAATTAACATTAAGTCTACGAGAAATTGGTAAAAAAAATATAAAGCAGGATTTGAGGAAAGAACTGTTTTCATTGTTAATTGCGTTGATTTTTTCCATATTACCAATTGAAAATTATATACTTTAATTAAAATTACTTAATTAAAATTCAATCTTACTCTAATTGTGTTATTTACAAAAAGATAATGTATTTACTTGCTGCGGTGTGTGCCAATCGAATACGTATCGCATTGATAGCTCCACTTGAACAGAACAATTAACATAAAGATCTTGTCCGCGTGTAACGTGTAGCAGGTTGTCATCGTCAATTTTTGGTTCGGGTAAGGTTTGTTTTACTGTGCAAATAATTTAATCATTCTTATTAGATGGAACGATTATTGTCTCCATATTGTTTCACCATAAAATTCGAACTTAAACTCACGATGTTATATACATGTGAACCTGAATTAATATCTCAAACCGAAACCGCACTTACGATGCACAGATAACACGTAATTGATCGCGTGCTCTTCGCCGTCCTTCTCTATCGAACACTTGTACCAATTGCTATCTTTCACAAGCAAGTTTTTAATAGTGAAGCCAATTTTTGGATCAAAGTCAGCCTCCTTCAATTCGTCTTCCTGCACATTAAACACGTTGAGAGATTTCAAAAACGTTTTGTGATAAGTAACAAGTTGATAAAATTAACAATTACTTTTGATAATTTAATAATTTGATATTTATGATATTAGTATATGTAATATTACAAATAAAAAACTTGAACAGCAACAATATGTTAATAATCTTTTTAATTTAATTCTACTTATTTATAAATATTATAAAAATATTATAAAAATATTATAAAGGATTAAAACTTTTCCATTGAAATCTAATCAAATATGTTAATAAAAGAAAGTTCAGTATGTTTAGCATGTCATACCGCATATACTAAACATAAATCTAAGAGCGTAGAAGTTTTATTTCTTAACATCGAAAGTTCTTAAGCTTTTGAAATAGAATCTAAATGAGTCATTTAAAGTTAAATATAATTTATTTAATTTTATTTAGTTTTAAATGGCAAATTATCTTTTGCTAGTTTGTCACGAATATTTACGTTATTATCATACAAGATGGGTACTAGATCTGGCGCTGTAGGCCTGCATGGTATTACAATGCTGCCACCAGCAACTGCACTCAGATGGGCATAAGTATCTGCTTCCACGAATAAATTCGTATTAGCTATAACAAATGTAGATATAGTGAAAATATGAAAATACAAATATGACAAGTAAAATAACAAAATGTTTCCTCATTGATCCGTATATTATAAAAGACGCACAATTTGATCTTACATTTCACATAAACGTACAACCAGTTGACCTCGAGATTGTCGTAGGAATTGGTAATGATTTCAATATTATGGTCGGCGCAACCGTACCAGCCTGTATCACCAAAAACAGTGTTTGGCCTTCGAAAAATATACTTGTAAACACCATTTTTTTCATCCTCGCTCGTTTTTGGGATTGAAGTATTAACCTGTCACGAATATAAAAGGTTTGATATACATGCCAAACATGGGAACTTTAATTTTTACACAGAAATTCAAAGTAAAAATACCCAAGGAGAACAGAAAGTCAAAATAATGTCAATTTGATGTTTTATTGAGCGAATTACGATCAAAACATGATTTTTTTGTCATAATTTAGTCAATGACGTCAAATTGACATTATTTTGACTTTTTGTTCTCCTTGGGTATTATATTATGATTTATATAAAAATATACATATATTCTAACAACTTTTATTGTTATAGATAAGTAAATTTGACAATATTTACTTTTAGAAAATGCATTTGCATTGTAGTTTTATTTATAAAACGAAGAAACTATCCATATATCTCTCTTACTAAAATATTTAGAGATAATAATTACACTGTTCAACAAAAAATTATTTTTTTTCGAGTACATGAATAAGAATAGTCGTTTCTATAGTTTTTTGGACTGAATTGCGGATGATCCCAAATGCTCTAATTGTAAGTCACAATTTTGAGAAATTTGTAGTTAAAGTTGTAAAAAAAAGTGTATTTTGACATATCATAACTATGATATGTGCCTAATGAAATTTAGTGCATACCGATTCTCCAAAAGCGTCGGGATAAAAAATCTTAATTGGTGCTGTGCCAGTGCATATAATCTCTAAAGGTTCTCCTTCGTTTATTACAATTTCCTTTTCGTTCGGCGAGATAATTGGTTTGTTACTTGTCGATACTAAAAAAAGGAACGAAATTATCAATTGTGAGCATTAAAGCACGATCTCTTACTGGACTGTTATTAAAATTTGTTAAATAAATGATAATATTTTTCAATTTTAGTAGAGAAATATTTTTTAATCCAAAATTTTACATCGAATCTTGCTATCGCTCATTAATAATATATTTTAAATTGCAATTCATCATGAGATAATGCGAAACATATTTCTGTCGAAATATGAGAGAAATTATTGCTGTGCAAAAGATGAGGAATATGGTTAATGGTTTCGAAAGAAACGTCATCACGTTAGCCGCAATGTCCTGCGGATTGGCTTTATCTGGCTGTCCTCGTTACTCTCTTCTGTATGGAAGAACGCACAGTCAATCTGTTTCTACGCAAATGTGACTGTGGCTAGCAAGGAAGTCCTTTTTTCCTCTCTTGATAATGTCCGTATTATCACACAGTGTGTTTGTTGCAGAAGTCGTAGGAAACATAGAAACGAGCAAAGGATTTGCAAGTACACAGATGATTCCAAACAAATTCACATATGAGAAAGTTACATATAAGATGTGAGTTTATGCGGAAAGCTTATATGCTAAGAAGGTCTTTTTATTTCTATAATAAGTTGACAGTTATTATTAGTAATTATAATTACATTATAGTAATGGGGTCAACAGCGTCCTCCATCTCTGCAAACATTTAGTCTTTGGTTTGTTAATACCACATCTTTAAATTTGGATAAAACGATTTTTTATAAAGATAAAAATTTAGAATAATATTCGGATCTCAAGGAAATTAGATAACATAGAAATAGGAAAGATTTGAAGAAAACACTTTTATAAAGATTTTTTCAGCATATGTAATATAGAAATGTTACGAGAATTGTTATCAAAATGACAATACTTTCTTTGATTATTAATAGAAAAAAAAAAAAAACAAAAATCATTATTTTTAATTTTAAATTTCTTATTATAAAATTAATAAAGATACACATGTAACAGAGATTAATGAAATAAAATACAGAAAATGGAATAAATTCAAAAACATGGAACTTAACTTACTTCTTGGCATACTTGAAACTCTTTGCAAACTGTGAGAAAACATAAAGCTGTGCAATATGGGAACAGCAATATTATGAGTTTCCATATTCACTATGTTTGACTTTTACTTAAGGGGGGAAATACATATAGATTGCCTGTTTTTTAGAAATTTTTTTTTCGAAAACTAATGTATGAAGTAATTTAAAATTTTCTGTGCTTTTTATTGACTATAAAATACAATTTGTTATTTTATTAAATAATTATCATCCAGCAATGGCGGCCTCAAGATGGCACCTTGAAAATGCGCGGTGTAAGGAGATCTCAAAAAAATCTGAAACAGAAATACCAAAAAAATTTCGTTAATATATGCAAAAACGCTTGGACTATAAAATTATTGAAATTAAAAAAATTGCAAAAATGGCGATGTTTATAAACAAAATTAACTTTTTTTTTAAATAAACGATTGTTTAAAATTTTTCTTAAACATTGCAAATTATTTATTGGAGAGGTCCAAGGCCAATTAGTTAAGCAATATCCTCTATAAGTTTCATCGCAATCGGTTGAGTAGTTTTCGAGTAATCTTGAACCGCGCACAAAATTTTGCATTTCGAGAAAAACGCGTTTTAAGTTTTAGAAAAAAAAATTGCAGAAAAATGTATTTTACTCAAACTTACATAAGTTTCTTATTAATCAGCGATTCCAGGACCAGAGAATACCTTCTTCTTCTTTAAAATGTTGCATTTCAGTCATTTTTTCCATTTTATAAGAAGTCCTGGCCTTCTTCGTGCTATCCAGGCTGCGGCGCTCTTGACGATGTACGACGTTTGTCGTACGAGCAAAAGATTCGCTCTGAGGCTCTACATCGATGTGCATGTCTTGCATAGTTTTTAATATGAAGTTGAAACCGTCGTTGAACATTCCAGCAGTCAAATAACCAGATAATTGAATAATCTTTAAAAGGCAATTCAAATGCTTAGGTGCCAAACGCCAAACACAGGTGTTGAAACTTTTATTCGCATTCTGCGAATGTCTTTCCAGGCATCTTTTCCTCACAACAATACATACCTTGTTTATATTTGTATAGTACAAACACAAGTAATATATATGAATATACTGGGTGTTTCAACAAGAAGTTTCATTTTAAATTATTGGAAAAATAAAGCTTTTTTTTAAATTTTCGTGATATTTTTATTTAAATCCAAAATGCAAACTAAGCAGTTAATGATGGAATACAATATCTGCCAAATGACCGCCTCGGCTCTTCTTACAGGTAAGCATTCTTTTGAGGAAATTTTTCATCACATTTTCGCACAATTGTGGCTCTATTTCGTGAATTTATGCTCTGATATTTTCTTTGAGTGCCTCAATCGTTGTTGGAGCATTGGAGTAGACTTTATCTTTAACATAACCCTAAAGAAAAAAATCTAAGGGTGTTAAATCGCACGATCTGGGTGGCCAGTTGAAGTCACCATTTCAAGAAATTACACGACCAGGAAATTTTTCGTGTAATAATTCAATTGTTTCACCACTTGTGTAGCATGTAGCGCCATCCTGTTGAAAATAAAGATTATCCACATCCAAAGCATCCACTTTAGGCTAAAAAAAGTTAGTTAGCATCTCACGATAACGCACACCATTTACAGAGACGATCGCACCAGCTTCATTTATGAAAAAATACGGAAAAAACACCCTTGGATTTTTTTCTTTGGGGCTATGTTAAAGATAAAGTCTACTCCAATGCTCCAGCAACGATTGAGGCACTCAAAGCAAATATCACACTGAGAAAAATTTTAATCGGATAAACCAATGAAATAGTGTTTCCGATTGTTGGAATTTTGTTTTCCGATTAAATGATGGATACCTTGATCCGATGAAATGTAGTTACCGATAAAATTTGGTCGAAAAATTAGTCCGTCTTTGTATATTTTCATCGGATAAAACGATCAGTAAGATCGGATATACAATTTAATCGGAAAAGAAAGAGGGAGATAACGCTATATCTGATTTTATAATATCCGATGAAAATGATAACCGTTGAAATTGCACAACGAATATTGCCGAAGAGAAACGAATACTTCCGATTCCGCGGAATCGGATGCATGCGCGAACGCAAATTGCGTCATTCGTCACACAAGATTATGTTTCCAGCGGTCGTTGTATTTTGTGTAAAGTTGTGTAGTTTTATACATGAATCGTGAATTATGAGTGACATAAAAAGTGTATTAAGAGACATTGGTTAACGTTAGACTATAAGGGCTAAACGAGTAACATGCGTACTTCCATATAAAAATATCACGAAAATAAAAAAAAGCTTCATTTTTCCGATTATTTAAAAATACAAACACAAACGAATCGTAAGAAATGAAATGAAATGTTGGTTATCCATTTTTAGGTTATACTTTGATTTAGTATTTAAAATTAAATAAATATCTTATGTCTAACATTTATTGGTTCTAATTTCTTGTCTTTATCTCCCTCTTCCACACGACATTTTCGTTCCAATTACTATTCTTTTTAGTGTATGCATATTTTATCAGATTATTTTTTGATTTGGTTATATATTTCATCGGTTTATCCGAATATCCGTTTAACATAACCGATATTCGGATATGTCCGATCATCAAATATACAATTTAATCGGATACATCCATTTGTTACTATGTAATTGGATTATCCGATTAAATAGACCAAGAAATTTTTCTCAGTGCAGAAATTCACGAAATAGAGCCACAATTGTGCGAAAATGTGATGAAAAATTTCCTCAAAAGAATGCTTACGTACTGTAAGAAGAGTTGAGGCAGCCATTTGGCAGATATTGTATTCCATCATTAATCGCATAGTTTGAATTTAAATAAAAATATCACGAAAATAAAAAAAAGCTTCATTTTTCCGATAATTTAAAATTAAACCTCTTGTTGAAACACCCTGTAGTATACCGGAAAGCCGAGCACTCGGCGCGTACTCGACTATCTACGCGCTCCGGCCGACTCGACCATTTCACTTCTAGTAAGAAAAAAAAGGAGATCTGGAATTGCTTCCAAAGTTTTTTTTATCATATTCTACGGATTATTACCTATCATTTTAAGGAAGAAAAAAAATGGTCAAAAAATTTTTTCTATATGTATTTCCCCCCTTAAATATTCAGGGAACAAATTGTAATAATAAGCAAGTATCTTAACTATAGTAAGTACCATATTTTAAACACTAAACATAGCACTTTTAATAGTTTAAAAAAAGTGTTTATTCCCAGCACTTAACTTATTAATTAAACAAAAGAGCGGACAAAATAAGGAAAACGAGCTGATTTCTTATTTTTCTTATTTTGTAAAAGTTTTGATAGGCAAAAAACAATCACATCCTCTCTTTTCACAGTCCTCTTTTTTGTTTAATTTAAGAATATCAGGGTAAATAGACAGAATGTTGTTAAATATTTGTGGCGAGTTACTACTAAATAGTGTGTGGCCACGGAACAGGGAGTATAGGAAGCGTACTCCCCAGAAATAATTAAGATTTTGGAAAAATTATAGGGATATATCAGAGATATTGAATATGCAAATTACAAAAAAAAAAAAACAATAAGAGATCGCATACAATTCCGAGAGAATTGTGGAAAAAATATATAAAAATAAGCTAATTAAAAATAGTTAGATTAAAATCGCAACACTTATATAGAAGTAAAAACCAGAAAGAGGGAAATATCAACTGATGCTCATAATTAATTCATCGTTCGGAAGCAAAAATCGCTGTAATGAAATTGCGAGGTAGTCAAAGTATGTGATATGATTAAAATGTCAAGTTGCGAATTATAATGTATCTTAAATTATAATCTAAGAAAATAAATCTATAATAAGAAATAAACCTATAATTTAATGTTAAGTAATATTAAAAGAACATGTTATAGGAGACTTATGGAGTTGTGGTCAATTCAAATTAATAGATAATGTTCTTGACGAGCAATGTAATGCTTCTATTGTTAAGTTTCTATTGTAAGTCTAATAAGTGATTGAGAGATATAAATATTATATCTGAAAGTTATTTATGTTTCATATATAGAAGTCATGTTTAAAATAAACACTTTTAACATTTTTTAAACATTTTTAAACATTTCATTTCTTTCACCTCAACTGGCAAGACATTATATATTTTTATTCCTTTATAAAACATTTTTATTCCTTTATAAAACAAACTTTTCTGTGCACTTCTTGTACTAGGAAAATCTATTACAATATCACCTGACTGTCGCGTTTTTATTTCTTTATCGCGCGTTTCTTACAAAAATCTAATCTAATCTATCTTTTAAATGTTCAGGTAATATATTATTTAGAGTACAGATAAATATACATTATAATAAATAATAACATACGTTATATATAGTACGTCCTCTGTGTTATGATCATAAATTGCAGTGCTATTGATTATACTACAGTATGATACTCGATTATAAGCTACATATTTGATTTCATCATTCATCTCTGTTTTATCCATAATAATTAGTTACACAATATTCAAAATATGATGCTGTAGTTGTCTTATATGTACAAGTATACAGAGTGAGGAAAAAGTATGGAAACCCTTTATTTCGGAAACTATGCATTTTAGAAAGAAATGTTTGAGACAAAAGTTGTAAGGTGAAAAAGATCTATTTACTGATCTTATCATTTTGACTTTTCATGACGTCGCCAAGGTCAGACCAAGGTCATCATCTTGAATTTTTTAAATGGGACACCCGATATATTATTGCATATTCTTGTAACTTATCTCGAGAGCTTTCCAAAACACTATAATAAAGTATTTTTTCATAAAGTACTTTTTGAGTTACGAGGCTTGAAAGATACAGTATTTTGACATAAAATACAAAATACAAAAATCTTGAGAAACATTCAGTTTTCGATAATCTTATCTTGATACTTTTTACACAGAATAATGAAATCAAACAATTGGTGTAAAGAAAACACATGGTTGATTAAAAAAAAAAATGTTGCAAAGTACATACTTGTGGTGTTCAGCAACATATTTTTTTTTTCAAATCAACCATGTGTTTTCTTTACACCAATTGCTTGATTTCATTATTCTGTGTAAAAAGTATCAAGATAAGATTATCAAAAACTGAATGTTTCTCAAGATATTTTGTATTTTATGTCAAAATACTGTATCTTTCAAGTCACGTAACTCAAAAAGTACTTTTATAAAAAAATACTTTATTATAGTGTTTTGGAAAACTCTCGAGCTAAGTTACAAGAATATGCAATAATATATCGAGTGTCCTATTTAAAAAATTCAAGATGACCTTGGCGACATCATGCAAAGTCAAAATAATAAGATCAGTAAACAGACCTTTTTCAACTTTTGTCTGAAACATTTCTTTCTAAAATGCGTAGTCTCCGAGATATTTAAGGGTTTTCATACTTTTTCCTCACCCTGTATATCTTGCATAAGCCGACACGCCGACAATTTCCTATTTTGTTTAAAAAATTTAGTTTTTCTTGATTAAAAAAATTTTTTTTCGCATATGATTACGTTGGCCCTTAAATCGAAGTCTATAAATAGCTATTTCTAGTTTTCAATACATAGTGTCGCCGACTTAACTTTGATGTTATTTCGTGACTCCGGTTAGAAGATTTCTAGCGCAACTCAAATGCTCCTTACACAGGATGAATGCTACTATCAACTGATTGCTGCACACGCACGAACTCTCTCTCTTTCTCCCCTTTCTCCCTCTTTCTATCTATTTTACATATATTTCCATATCTAACAAACACGGTTTTTAATCATTTTATGTTGTATTATTATATCTGGACAGTGTCACAGATCGTGTGTTACTAAACAAAAAGATAGGACAATTGATGAATGCAATGATTCTGACCACATAAAATCAGATTGCCCCAAACTCAAAAAGAACTCTGGAAAGAAAAAGAATAGTTAAAGAATCAACAAGTATCAGCTGATTAAGTATCAAACACGGAGAATATAATACTATTGGCTCGAACATTTATAATGACAGTGACCCTTTTAGCATGAATCATCAATTCAGATGCAATTTATTCATATGTGAAAGATAAAGATGTATTGTATGATGTAGAGATTCTAGAGTTTTCACGTCTATTTTGATTGCTGATGACTAGGAAATAAAATCTGAAGGCTGGTAAAATTGTTTTGAAACTTGACAGTAAAAATGTAAAGACTGCTAGGGACTGCTGTATGTTCCAAATTTGTCAGTAAATCTGCTCCAGTAAATAAAATGATGAAAAAAGGCTACAGCATTGTAGACTTCTTTTTGATAAGAAATCTTTTAAAGTTTTTGATGAATTGAGCTTCTTAGTTTCTGGTAATGTAGAGTTCATATGTCTCAAAAGAGATGGTCTGCACCCAGTTGATAATTTTTTGAATAGATCAGAACAGTGTTTGTGGTTTCTGATCAGGAATTATGGCCCAAAAGATTAGGTCACCTGAACAGAAAAGGAATGAGAACAAGAGATGTTGTTATAAGTATTGATTTTGTGAGGAAAACAAAGTTTGTGTAATCTGTCTAGGAAAGAAAAATGTTAAATCTTTTCTTGAGAAAGGTAATAAGATCAAGGCTGTTTTATCATTCATAGCAACATTTAAAGATCCATGAAAGTACCATCCTGGGGCGAAGCTAGCTACTGTTTGTTTTTTGTTGATGATTTCAGTTGAAAAGTTTTTGGGTATACGATTGAGAAATCTAAGCTTTTTCAAAATTTCGCCTCTTCAAAGCAATGGTTGAAAAACTGCTAAATAAATCAAATATTTAATAGCAGATAACGAGAGTTTAGTAAGGAATTACTAGTAAGGAATAAAACAATAAGGAATAAAACATATTTTGTGTAATGTTCGCAAGTTTTCTTCAAAAATAAACTTTATAATTAAAGGGCAAAAACGAACAAAGCCGGGTGATAGTGCCAACAATTTAATTATACAAAAAAACTATACAATAACAAACTAGTAAGGAATATTACTGTTTTACTGTTTCTTAAAAAATGTGGGATTATCTGATCACAGTGTCTTACAGTAACAAAATGGGGTTGTTGAAAGAATAAATAGAACATTAACTGAGAGAGTTTGATGTATGTTGAGTCAAGTCTAGACAAAAAGATTCTGGCTGAGGCCATGTGTGAATACGACAATTTACTTTAAAAATCTATCTCCCACAGAAGCAGTGAAAAGTACCAGACGCAGTTTGGTCTGAGAAAAAATTGACATCTCAAATCTTAAGATATTTGAGTGTCCAAGCTCAAATTCAAATTCTTTAAAAAAGGAGACTGAAACTTGATAAGAAGTCAAATGAGATTATCTTTGTGAGATAATACAGTGAGGAAACAAAAAAGGTACCGTTAACCGAGAGGGTTTCCGGATGGATGCCACATGCGTGTTGGGCACTTTGCCGACGTTTCGCAAACATTGCAGCTTGCATCATCAGGGCTAGGAGCTCTGATTCTGAGCTCTCTTCGGTTGCAGTAGTCCTTATATACCTCGTTGTCTCTGGTAGAGAGAGGGGGGGTGGTTTGATCAGCCAATCAGAATGTTTTAATTGATCGGCCGATCAATTAAAAAACCCGAGAGGACGGTATGCTAAATAGCATATTTACTTGAAGACCTTTGTCACGGTTGCGGTTGTCAGGATGTTTCAAAATTTCCAGACCTTCACGATATTTTCTGGCGAAATAACTTTGTGAAAGGGTCAGTATGGTAGCCTTATCGTACTACATGGAATGTCCAGTCTCCAGTGTTCAGCTAAGGCTGATTGAGAAAAGTGGCTGTATTTGGCACACCGCTGGTGTTCCTTGATCTGTGTACTGATCTTCCTTCCGGTTTCTCCTATGTACACTTTTCCGCAGGCGCAAAGTATTTTGTACACACCTGGTGTTTCCAGGCGTGGTCTTTGATTCTTGGGATTAGAGAGTAATTGAGAAATCTTCTGGGGTTTGAAGATCACTCTAATGTTATGTTTACTCAAAATTCTGTCTATGCGTTCCGTCGTACCTTGAAGATACGGAAGGACAACCGTCTTTTTCTTTTCTCTCTCTTCATCTGGTGTTTCGGTGTTGTTGAGACTATAGATTTTGTTGTTCAATTTCTTGGTTGTCTGGTTGATGCTCTTGTTGTTATATCCATTCTTAGTCAAGTAGTCAAGTTTGAGTAAACATAACATTAGAGTGATCTTTAAACCCCAGAAGAAGATTTCTCAATTACTCCCAAATCCCAAGGATCAAAGACCTCGCCTAGAAACACCAGGTGTGTACAAAATACCTTGTGCCTGCGGAACAGTGTACATAGGAGAAACCAGGAAGAAGATCAGTACACGGATCAAGGAACACCAGCGGTGTGTCAAATACAGCCACTTTTCTCAATCAGCCTTAGCTGAACATTGGATGAAGACTGGACATTCCGCGTAGTACGATAAGGCTACTGGCCATACTGGCCCCTTCACAAAGGGACATACTAACAGTGACCGCCAAATAAATCTTTTGAAGGTCATTTAGCACATTGACCTTGACAACATATGTCGAGGTCAAGGTCATTGGTGAGATTGTATCTTTTCACCATATTTATTGTGAATGTAATGAACATCATCCTCCCAAAAATTATAACATCAAAAGTCACGTGAAAAAATTATACAAAAACATTTTTGAAAATTGCCTGGAACCAGAGTAGATGTTTCTTATAAATTTTGGATCGCTGAATCTAAATTCGTAGTCCGTTTTAGTCACATCTACTTTTGTAGATAATCAAGAAAAGAAGCAGAAAATCTGTGTAAAATTAAAAAAAAAAACATTTGAAGAAAGAAACAAAAATTTGAAGCAAAATCTACTAAACTGATGAAATAAAACAAGTTACAAATTTGGATTCAGCGACTTAAAATTTATAAGGAATACTGTTATTATTGTTAATTTTTAAGATAAGATATGTGTTATGTTCAAGTGTCACACTTACATTAGGCAGACGCATGTAAATTTGTATGTAACATTGTCATGTTTCACAGTCTCTCATGATGGTAATTCTTTATTGTATTGTTGTTTATTAAAAGCTTTTTTTAACAAACTGGACAGGAATCCAATAAGATTTTATAAGTCTTTCCTTATACTTTGACAAATTGCCTATTTATTTTTATGTACTTCATGTATTTCTCTACTTCAGAAGTCTCAATATATAATATTAACGTTCCTCACGTCAATCAGTTTCTATAAGAGTATATTTATAAGAGTTTATAAGAGTATATTAAGAGTATTTTTTTTCAAATTTTAATCGTTACTTTTTCGGATCATCAGCGACAGAATCCGATTAAAATTTACAAAAATTACGTATTGTACATTTATTTTTAATAATTTTCTATATTTTTACAACAGGGTAACAATCTTAAGAAAATGTCGAATTTTATTAGCAATATCAAGAAAACAAAATAAAAAACGTTCACGACATAATGGTATTATTTTTAACAATGTGTTTACGGTTACTCTGTATATTACCATCGAATAGAACATGTACTGCACAAATGAAATGACTACACAAATGCAATTAAGTTTCTTTACTTGTTTCATTATTCGTTTTGAAATGCTATCATTATATTATCAACATTATATCATTTTTTACACCTTATGACTTTGTTTGTCATTATCTTTTTTGATCTCCAAATTGAACATTGCTACATTATGAGTAGACCTTGGTTGCATTAATTGATCATATTATATATATATACTAGACTTAATAAAATTATTGCCATTTGTTAGAACGCTGCATGAAACTGAGTTCAATAAAATTTCATCAATGACATGACCGCTGAGAAATAATCGAGAAATATATGAAAATAAATATGTCACATTTAATCCAAAATATCAATTATTATCTCAGTTTGCTAATATATTTCGGCAACTATTAATTATTATGTTAATTGAATTAAATAGGTTAATAAAAATAAATATTATTTTATGTTTAATTGAATACATAATTTATTTTTTCTTATCTCTTATAGAATACTTTGGAAGACTCAAAATAAAACATACTATCCAAAGAAAATGCTATATACTTTTTTTTAAATTATAATATAAGTTTAATATTTTGATAAATGATATTTTGTTTATTTACTGTTTAATATTTTTTATTTCAGCAAAAATTTTGATTTTTTAAGATATATTAAGTGTACAATACAATAAGACAAATAAACAGGATGAATCGATTTTTAAAATTTTTACTATATAACGAATATTTGTTCTTTGGTATTCTGTTTTATTCGTTTTTTGATGAAAATGTTTATTTTTGAAAATGACCACTGGTGGATAGTGATTATTTCATTATGTAAAAAAATATTCGTTTTCAAAAATAATTACGAAGTCTCATTTGTCTACAGAGAAGAATAAAGTATTCTTTATACTGAAGTAAATTACAAGAAATCAAAGGACAGAAAAGAGTTTTTAACCTAATTATTATGAAAAAGACATGATATTTGTTACAAAAATTTTAATAAATACGATACTACTTGTATCAGAAAAAATGTCAAAAAATGAACATGATATGTAAAGAATATAACATCCCAATTTATCTTTTTATTTTTAAAAATAATACAAATTTAAATAAATACATTTTTTGTTTTTTACGATAATATATAAAATAATAAAATATTATCTTCTTATTTGAAGCTTATATTTCGTTTTTAAATAAATTTATTCATTATAATGCTATATCGCTCAATATCTAACACTAGTACTATACCAATACTGAATGGATAGTAAGTAAAATGAATGTAAATTGTGAAGCATTAGTTGAAGTTGAACAGTGAAAATATCCATGGATATTCAAAAAACTACTGGCTCAATATTAAGAAAAAAGTTATATATTAAAGAATAAATTAAAACACTACAAAGAAGAAAACTATATTAAATAATATTATTATAATATGATTTACAATTAAATATTATTATGTATGAATATTTATTATATATTATATATTATATATATTATTACATAAATTTTTTAATTTATTTATCTTACATTATTTATAATTAATATATATTCTTATAACTTTTTTGTTTAAATATTTAAAGACATGGCTAGAAAAATTATTTTTTCTATATATGATTATTGCTAAAATTGTAATCTAGGTTTTCTACTTTCCACGTGAAGCGAGTAGGTTCACCTTCCTCTAGGTGCCACTTTGTTTTCAGCAAAACTATTGTCACCGTCATTTGATTTCACATGGAATTACTTTATAAGCGAATCCATCCCTTTTCAAGTGGGAATCAAATTTATTTTGTTACTAACTTTTCAATAAACAACAAAAGTATTGAATTAAATAAATTAATTTTCACAACATTACTCAGAATGATCTTGATATAATATATTTTAATATATGTCACAAAATTCTGGAGATTGAGAAATTAGGAAATGATACATATCTCTACATAATTTCTACAAAATTCATTTTTTGTTTTTAGTCATGAAATAAATCTATTTTTCTTGGCGAATTCATGACAAAAATGTTGGAGAGATATAAAATTATAAAGTGCACTTAATATTTTTAAAAAATTTCTGAATAATTAAACTAATAAGGAATTGTTACGGTTTGATGTTAATTGACATGTTTCACAAGCTCTGATGTTGTTGAAAACTTATCATTTTTCTACGTGCAAACATTGTGTCTAAAAATTTCTTTGCAAATTTATTATTGACTTACAATTAGTACAGGTAAAAGAGATTCATTGTTCTTGGATCAAAGCATGAGTCATGTGGTACATATCACGTGCTTTGTGCAAATTCATTCTCCCAATATTATAATATTATATAAATATTATAATACCTACTCTATTGATTATTCTATTGATTCGATTGGTTCATATGATTATCTAAAAGCAGTTCCATTAAATCTTTTAATTTTCAAACTAGGAACAAGAAATTACTATATTTTCTATTAAGTTGTGGAATATTTTAATATTATGAACAAAATATAGTGAAAAATAAATGAATTCTGAATTTAAACTAACAAACTGAATTTCGAATCCAGTTTTAACAACTTTGATGTTAACTCTGATTCTTATTGTGAAACTGTAATTATAAAATGGTGTAGGTTTTACTTGCTACAGGATTTTGGTGTTTAAGTCTTCTAATTGTTACATATCAAATATTTTTTCTTATATAAAAGATTAAATTTTCTTATAATTAAAAGAAGGACAAAATGAGTAAAATTTTACATCAGGTACCTTTGCAGAAGTTATTATTATTCAGAATAAGAAAAATATATAAGGTGTCCCATTTTATTTTTGTCAGTCAAATATCTCGATATCACGTAGTTTTAGGACATATATAAATTATTTCATTCAATATACTCTATAATAATGGACAGAATAATGATACCGGATAAATAGAGGTTCTCGATGTTCTTTTGACAATTTCAGAAATGACGCACTGTTTTAATCAACCGATCGGTATTCGCTGACAAATGCTTCTACGTTGTACACACCGAATAAAATCATCGACATCGATAAATGTGACTCAATGATAATCACATGACTACGTTTCAGTGAAGGATCTCCTTGCACACAGATGATGGGCATCAGGTGTGCGTCACATTAATTACCTTGGCAGAGCGCTAAGATGAGCACCGGAACGCAGAGTCGTGCGTAGTGCGGCAACATTTTCATTTCTCGCACACCTTATATTGTACCAGCTTCTCACATTTTTACACATCAATGTAGCAATTGAATTTTAAACACTGATGCAATATGATTGAACAGATTAAGTCGAAGACACTCGAATGCGTTCCAAAGAACAGGTCCCGGAATTTCTCTTCACGAGCCCAGTCACTCTCTACTCCGGAGACTTGCATACTAAAGCTTGCCACAGACCTGACTCAAACCCCACCCGGCTGATTTCCCGTTCGAGTACAGTTTATCAGAGACGACGTCATCTCTTGACATCATTCGCCTTCTGCTACCCAGAGACACCTACATCGAACTGATTCCTATTCGTTAAACGTCGTTGAAATTTACTTTTACTTTAAATATCAAAATAAATAGAAATATAATATTTTCATATTATTCATATTATTATTATTCACAAACATCTTATTTGCCAAAAATACTAGTTATTAATTCTTGAAACTTTTTTTTACATGGTTTTATATTGTAATTAAAACGGATTTAGAGTTTTAAAATTCCAAAATCTAAAGATTAAAACAAATTCAAAATAGTCTGATTTTAAATCAAAATGTTTAAAAAAATGATATATAAGTTTTAATAAATAATATATAAATGTAGATATAATAATAATTCTTGATCGGTCATTTACAAATATTCTCATGTGTACATGTAATTTATCAAAGATTTTTTTCTGAGAGAATCAGAAAGCGCTATAAATAGAAATGTAGGTGTTTATAATACTCCATGCAACTAGTGAGTTTATACAGTTTATTATTATTATGTAAGATACGTGCTGCTAAATGGTAATTTTTAATAAGTTTTAATTTTTTAAAAGTAACATTGCTTTCTAATATTTAAAGAGCTGACAATTTTACTTCCTAAACAAATATTTTATTGATTCTTTATTTGTTCGTAAAATTTTACACGCTGCTTCTCTTCCATCGTAATTTCATGTCGAGATACTTTAAATTAGTATGAACTAATTATGAAAACTGACTTATTAAACTAGTTAGCAGAAAGAATTGGCAAATTTAATACTCTTTTGTTTTTCCGGAATAATTTTTTTTAGCATGTTCTGTAACTTTTTTTTAAATGTCAAATGTGTTAGGTTTTATATTTAAAATATAAGAAGTAATAATTTTATGTAATTTTATATTTAAAAAAAAGTAAAAAAAGGTGGCAATTACACGTGCGTGTTATAAAAAACGTTTTGTAAAATATTATTTTAATCAAAATAAGAATTTAAAAAATGTATTACGGACCAAATTATTTGACAAAATGACATTATTTTAGTTTATAAAAAAGTAATAATATAAAAAGATTGTGTCAATTAAAAATAAAATAAAATATGTTTAAACTAAAATATGAGTTGTATTAAAAAAAATTATTGAGCAAAGTAATATTAAAGTAATATTAATTTGTTGTGTATAATAATAGTATAGATAATAATAGTAATAATAATTTCTGAGGCACAAAAATTTGGCGCACTCAAATCACATTAAGATTCGTCAAACAATTAATTAAAATGCTGAATAAATTTTAATTAAAAATAACAACTAAAATCAAGTTCGTATTTTGTAATGCAAATTATTTTATTATTTAATTATTTTCCAGATTTCTATTGTCTTTTCTAAGAAAAATTGAATAATTCTAATCAGAATTCATTCCAAAAAGTTCCATAATACATGCTAAGAAACTAATAAATAATTTTGGCTTTAATTAATTAAGTTTTTCCTCACCTAATGATTATTTTTGACATTCTTAATGTTTAACATCCAAAACACTTAAAAACACTTAAAAACAAACATTTAAAAATGTAAAATAAAAAATATTAACACCTCTACAATGATCACAATCTTGATGAGTGCTTTAGTTTATAAGTATATAATAACGATCGCCTATTTATTATGAACATTTATATATGTCAAGAATAATAAAAAATTAAGTTTTTCACTAGTAGTAGTGTATTCACTTTCCTCAAGGATGATACATGTTACAATCTAAAATGATATGACAGCAGAACAGTACAATAAGTAAAAATATTTTATTAGTTGACTTATTAATAGAAAGGATTAGGTTAGTGGTTTTTTGGTATATTTAGATTAATAATTAGTTTTATGAATCAAATTTTTTCTTAGTTAATGATTATTTCTGACATTTTTAACGATCATACAATACAAGAAAAATTGTTTTTTGAAAATGTGGTGGCCACAAAAAATATATCCTTATTGGCTTTTATTAAAAATTATCCCTCTTCCTTTCAATATTTTTTATAATTTATTTTTTTATGATTTCACACAAATGTATTGTTTATTATAAATTGACTTACAAGGTTTTAAAAATAGTCTTGTTAATACAATCCAGATTGGGTGCGTCAAGTTTTTTGTGCTAAAAATTATTATTATTATGCAGAACAAATTAAAATTATTTTGCTCAATAGGTTTTTTAAACAAAAATAATGATTTATTCTTAAATAACATATTCTTTTTAGATCATTACTCTTAATGTATAAAATAAAATAACATTATTTTATCAAATATATAATTTTGTCTGTAACACTTTTTAAATTTATTTTTTTATTTCTATTTTTATTAAAATAATTGTTTTTTACTCGTACGATTAATAAAACAAACAAAGAAAATAAAGGGTTTAAATCCATGATAATGAGTTCGTGTCAATATAATTCCGTGTGAATTTTTATATACTTTTCCTGTGTGCCGATTAAATTATCTTGAAACATAGCAACGTTGTTGGAATAGTAAATTCACATTTTTTTAAACGGATAATCGACTTAACATTTTAATGCTAATAAGCATCTAATTAAATTAATTTTTTCGCAATAAAATTCTTCATAGTTATTTAATAAGATGCTTTTATTAGCATTAGACTCTGATCATAAGTGGTTATATTAGCAAAATATATTATATATATTGACAAATTATATTAGTAAATGTATTATTAGAAAAAAATTCAAACTCTGTACTCTGTTAACTTGTATACATAAGTCACCTGTTGAATCTATCAAATGGTAGTGCTGTTAGCGTTATTGCGAATATGCGTATTGAAAATTGTCACCGTACAGAATTTAAAGGAAAGAACAAATGTATGTAACAACATATAATAGAAAATGATAAAAAAGGACAATGATAACGATGTTTCTCAATATTTCAATAGTGTGATTTCGTATTGTAATATCTTTAGTATTAGATTAGATAGACGTAGAGGAAAAACAAAGATAGTTTTCTTATATAAATCCAAGCTACTAATTAAGCTTAATGAAAATTAAATGGATTCAATTATTTCTGAAATCAAATCTCAAGTATTTGATAATCTCGTAACTGGCTGACTTGCGTAGATACATAGGGCGATCTTGCGCTACGCACATACTTGGCAGTGTTGGTCAAGTTGGTATGAGATATTACTGTGTCCCTTAATACAGTTCTCTTTTTCTCTAACATTAAAGGATTACAAAAGATTATTGTTAATATTTGTTACATTATTTATTCTAAATTATTAAAATTGATTGAGATTGAAAATGTAATTAAATATTACACATCATTAAAAATCATTATCAAAGATTGTAGGTAATTGTTAAGGTTTAAAATATTTAATGAATAGAATATGTAATGAATATATAAAATATACAATATATATAGAATTTGTGATGAATAGAAAATTTGATGAATATAAATATGTATTTAATGAATACTGATAGTGTAAACGATGTGGTACTACACAACAGAGTTTTATCTAATTGTTATTTCAGAGAATAAGGGGCAGTTTATATAACTAGAGGCGATGAGGTCCTTTAATGTAGAGTTTTACAAATAAAGTAAAGAGAGTTCGATCATTTAGCTCTCATAATCTCAAATGTGACACCCGTTCAATCCTAAATTATAACTTTACAATAGCGTTATAGAATCAAATGATATTATAATGTAAATAATTTATAAAATTAAGTTATTGTGCGCGCGCATTCTAATAATTAAATTTTAATAATAATTAAATTTTATTGTATATTTAACTTATTTACAATTCAATGCAAAAAATAATTGTAATAGCAAAATACATAAAATAAACATATAAATTGTTATAAACAGCTAAAAATAAATAAGTTGAAATAAGGAATAATAATATAATACGAGGGTAGTCCCAGAAGTACCCGACCTGACATATAAATAGCGGTTGTTGTTTGAAAAAAATCACTATGGTCGAAAGCATCAACCTTATAAAGCTTAAGTTTCAAGTTTCAACACGCTACGTTGTTTAGTATTAGTTCGGCAGCCATCAATAGTGAACGCTCTCAGTACATTTGTAAACATGGAGAAAATTGGTCATCGTTATGTGATACAATATTTCAAAATGGTTTGCTTTTGAAAGAATGTATTTTTTATTGGATAAGGATGAACCCCGCCCAACAATGGATACAGATAATGTAAGTAATTAATATTTAAGTAATTAAATTAAATTAAGCATAGTCGTGACCAATTTTCTCCATGTTTACAAATGTACTGAGAGCGTTCACTATTGATGGCTGCCGAATTAATACTAAACAACGTAGCGTGTTGAAACTTGAAACTTAAGCTTTATAAGGTTGATGCTTTCGGCCATAGTGATTTTTTTCAAACAACAACCGCTATTTATACGTCAGGTCGGGTACTTCTGGGACTACCCTCGTATAATAATAATATATAAATGATAGATTAACTTAAATATAAATGAAATAACTACAAATATTTGTGTCTGACGTGGCAGTCTTTATGACTTTATTAACTTTTTTATATATTTTAAAATAATAAATATTAAATATTTTAAATATTTCAAAAGTTTCTCGTATTTCGTCAGAATTAATTTTTTTGGACATTGTTTCGGCCGTTCAAAATTAAGAATATCATCGAGAATATTCTCGAGAATATTATCGAGAACATAGAGTGTTGAAGTAAGCCTTTTAAGAGCCTAAAGTATATGTATTTTAGCGTGTTGTTTGATACAATGCATTCCTTATAAGTATAATAAATTAAATTATGTTAAACGCGTTTCGACTACACAGAGCCCTCTTCAGTAACGTGATAACGAATTATATTATGTTAGATTTAAAACGAGATATAATAAACAAAACTTGTTTGAGGCTGAGTGCATCCATCTCTTGGTGACAGATTCCCATTGTCATTCGTGTTGGGACAGTCATAGAGTTGGAAGAGTTGTTGCCTTTGGTTCCCTCGAATTGATCATGTTCGTGGATTGTTGGCACAATGAACAATCTGTTATGAATTTTGAGAAGAGAGAAACAGGATCAGTATTATGGTAGTCCGGTGAAGTATCTTGTTAGATGTCGGAAAAATTTTAGTTGTAATATGTTTGGTGTTAATTTTCCCGTGAGAGTGAAATATGCTATCTGATGTTCAATACCTGTTCCTGCCTCTCTGATTCTCGTTGTAAGATCTGACTCGTCACACACGTTTCAGAGCATCCTTTCATCCATAAAATTGGCACTATTTATAACTTATTCGACAGAGCGATTTCACTTTCACACCCCCGCTTCCACGAGAAAAACATAAACACCTGCATCAATCTCCTTATAAATAATGGTTACCCAATCAATATAATCTTTAATTGCTTACAAAAAAGAATTCAGAAACTCGTCCACAACATAAATAATAAAGAAAATGAACCATCTAACACTCTCAATAACAATAAGCAACTCCTAGTCCTTCCTTACATCAAAAATATCACAAACAAAATATCATCCCACATAGATAAATCCACAACTATCCTTGGATTAAGGTGCATCAACAAATTAAACAAATTTGTCAGAGTACAAAAAGACAAGACAGAAAAATTCAGCAAAAACAATGTCATCTACAAAATCCAATGCAATGAATGCAACGCCTCTTATGTGGGACAAACAAAACGACAACTAAAAACAAGAATAAAAGAACACAAATACAATATTAGATTAGATCAAACAAAACACTCGGTGATCACAGAACATATGATAAAATTTAATCATTCGTTCAATTGGGAAGATGTCAAGATTCTCGACACTGAACATAATTATCAGAAACGCCTCATCTCAGAAATGATTTTCATTAAATCACAAAAAGAAAGCATAAATTTACAAAAGGATACAGAACAACTGAACAACGCGTATTTAGAAATAATTTCAAAACTCGCAGAATAACCTATTATAACACAGATGACTCTACCTGTGCTTAAATAACACTCTAATAATTGGTGCTTCCCCTACCACAAAAATTGTGTTCTATGTACATAATGTTTAAGACGCTCTTACAATCCATAATCTCACTCCGTCTCCTTCGTAATAATTGTAAAGACGTGTGTGACGAGTCAGATCTTACAACGAGAATCAGAGAGGCAGGAACAGGTATTGAACATCAGATAGCATATTTCACTCTCACGGGAAAATTAACACCAAACATATTACAACTAAAATTTTTCCGACATCTAACAAGATACTTCACCGGACTACCATAATACTGATCCTGTTTCTCTCTTCTCAAAATTCATAACAGATTGTTCATTGTGCCAACAATCCACGAACATGATCAATTCGAGGGAACCAAAGGCAACAACTCTTCCAACTCTATGACTGTCCCAACACGAATGACAATGGGAATCTGTCACCAAGAGATGGATGCACTCAGCCTCAAACGAGTTTTGTTTATTATATCTCGTTTTTAAATCTAACATAATATAATTCCAATATAAAAATTTGGTGTCCCTCACTAGAGGCGCTGCCTGAGAAAGCGTCTCTCTCTTAGTATACTTATTATTGCGATAAATATTATCACATGCCTCGGTGGTCGAATTGGTATGACACCCGCACGGAATGAGGGAGTTCCAGGTTCGAATCCTGGCTGAGGTAATATTTTTCGCAATAAATTCTTCATCTTATAAGTTTAGATCTATTTATCCCTAAATGGAAATCGAATTTAGATTTCAAAAAATTGGTGAATCACTGCGGTGTAAGTCTGACAAACCAAGTCGGCTCGTAGCTCACCAATTATATATGCCAGCTTGACGTCAACTAGTCTCCCTTCATTTGAGTTATAATATAATTCGTTATCACGTTACTGAAGAGGGCTCTGTGTAGTCGAAACGCGTTTAACATAATTTAATTTATTATACTTATAAGGAATGCATTGTATCAAACAACACGCTAAAATACATATACTTTAGGCTCTTAAAAGGCTTACTTCAACACTCTATGATCTTTATCACGGGGCCGTAGGAAAGTTCCTAATTCTAACTTAACTTCAATTATCGAGAACGTTCTCAACCGTCAGTTTGACAATAGGCACCGATGTTTGCCTATTTCTTATACTTATACCTTATTGTCTATTTCTTATACCTTTTTATGCCTATTCCTTATACGATTGTTATGAACTCAAATCCACGAGTTCGCAACCTATTAGCTGTTACCATATCGCGCGATCACCCTTATTTTCGCGAACGACGAGAGGTATTTACGAAGTCAGTCCGAATTGAGATCGCATAGTGTCCGTACTGAGACCGTATAGAGTTCGCGTCAAATACGACTTGAACCGTTGCCGAACCGTATTCATATTGCTGCTGGAGTGATTCGCTCTGAGACTAATCGAGATTTAGTCTTTTTTCTCTTAATTGTCTTAATTGTTGTTTGTGTGAATAAAGTGTCGTTTGTTTATTAAATTAAATTTATTAGTTCACTTTCCTCTCCTTCAATTAGCGGTGGAAATACGTGAGACTAACTGTACGAAGGCGATCGGCATTTATTTAATTGTTGCCGAATAAAAAAACAGTAACAGACATGATAATTAAAATTATATCTAAACAGTTTCTTTTGTTAATATATTTGTAAGTAGTTATCTTGTAGCTTTTTACACTTCTTTGTATAATTTAATGTTGTCATAGATAAGATGTTGTTATTGAAGTTAGTATATGATCTCTTTGTGCAGAAATCCATTTAGTATACTTTCAAAAAAATTATGATTCTTAAAGAATAAATTTCTCAAAGAAAAAAAAATGATTATCTTAAAATTAAAAAATAAAATTAATGTTCTAGAATAATGAGACTAAATTGACTATTATTTTTAATTAAAGTTTTGGAAATATAATGAATTAATTTAATGTAAAAATTTGATTTAAAATGTTACTTATGTAAGGTGTATGTTAACTTTTTGTTTCTAATTTATTAAAAATTTGCAATTAATATTTCTTCTGAAAATAATACATAATTTACATATCAGTTTGCGGCTATTCTAATCATGGACAATGGCTAAACAATTATCTTAGTAACGGACGCTAAAAAGCTTAAGATAAGATGCTGTGGATCCTGTTGCTATCTGCACAGCGACAGATTTCCGATTATTAGCGCCCACACTTATCGCATAAGAATAAGTAGTCAATGACACGTTATCTTTAAAACTTTGTTTTCTTGTTTAAAAGACGTTTGTTTCTGTTATTAGTCAAATTGCTTATTAATTATACTGCTACCTTTGCGAATAATAGATCCTTTTAAGATTAATTGTAGATGATTGTTTTGTTTATTTAACTTTGATGATGCTACATTGAAGAACAGTTTTGAAACTTAGATATGAAATTGTTATAAAAAATAAGATACTAATATAAGAAAGAAAATTGTAGTAAAACCTTGATATTTTTGTTGCATAGTCTTCTCAATTAGTCTTATAATCTTTAAAAATATAAGATAAAATAATATTTTAGTGACAATTAGCAAAACCTTTCAATGTAGAGAAACTATTAAAATAAAGTTAAATTTATATTTGCAAGAGAAGAAATCAAACTTTTATTAATAACCTGCATTACTTACTGAATTAGTATTTCTTATTGAAATGTTATTCAAATATACTTGAACATTCATTAATTTTTTTTTGTAATTTAATTTTAAGATTTTTTAAACAATTTTTATTATGATACATTTTTAAAGAAGCATGGCTGGAACAAGTGTGTGTGAAGCTGGCGTATCATTTCGTGGAAACTCATAAATAAATGGGAGTTCTGAGTGTATTTTCAATAGTTCTAGAGTTCCTGATAGTTTAAACAAATAGTTCTGGCCATTAAAACACTGAAAAACGCTTAGGACAAACTGAGACGCCAACTTCACGCAGCGTCTCACTTTGTCCTACGGACATTTCCTTATCAGAAATTGTTTGAATTAAAAAGATTTATAGTTCTACATGAGTTCTAAGAAGAGTTCTGCCTTTTAAAAGCAGAAACATATTGTTGGATCAAGGCGATCCACATACGGAATTCTCATTGGTCCGGATACGGCGCCACCTGCGCGGTACTACCTTCTCTAGTCACTTGCCTATCTCTAATCTCTAAATCCATGTCTTAATATATCTTCTCCAAGGAACCGCGTCCTTTGTACGGCTACAAATACATTCTTTGGCTAATCTTTACATAACAGTGTGTTTTCATTAACCCGGTCTGCCTGCCGTTTTCCTGCGCCCTCTAACAGGTTATGGGCCCAGGCACTTGTCTGGAAAAGAAATCTCACGGCTCTACGACGAAGTGAGAAAGTAAGGGTGAGACACAGTGCACGTGTTAAACTTGTAACGTCGATTGCATAACAGATCATCCACGAAGATGAATTCCGGCGGACTAGTACGCATCGAGGCGCTCAATAAAGATAACTACGACAGTTCGAAAATGCAAATGGAGGCGCTGTTAATTAAAAACGATGCCTGGTCGTATGTGAACGGGCAACGCTCGAAGCCAGAACGAATCGACGGAAACGCGGCATCTGAAGCGGCAGAGAGAGATTGGATAGAGAAGGATAGCAAAGCCAAATCCGACTTGATTTTATCAATCAGTGCGAGCGAATTGAAACAAGTCAAAGGATGTAAGACCTCGCGCGAGATATGGCTAAAACTCGAGGGCATATACCAATCTAAGGGCCCCGCGAGAAAGGCCACGCTACTCAAGCGGCTCACTGTACAGAAGATGGAGACGGGGGGCGATGTGCGAGACCACATGGCTAAATTTTTCGACGCGGTTGATAAACTGATGGAAATGGACGTCGACATCCACCCGGATCTAATGTCGATCATGCTGTTATACAGCCTCCCTGCAGCGTACGAGAACTTCCGGTGCGCCATAGAGTCTCGAGACGAGCTTCCATCGCCAGAAATACTAAGGGTGAAAATTCTGGAAGAGAGTGACGCAAGAACAAGCTGTACGCCGTCCAAAGAGAATCAAGAGGCATTAGCCGTCGAGAGAAGAACAAGATCCAAGAGATACCAAAAGCAAAAATTCGACAAGAGTGACAAGGACAAAAAGGCAGGTCTAAAGTGCTTTGAATGCGGCAAGGTAGGCCACAAAGCATCCGACTGCTGGTCGAAGGGTAAGAAACAGAGCGCCAACAACACAGATAAAGTAAGTCTTTATGTGAATTCCGACGACGGTACGCAAACGGCATTGCGTGTAAACAATGATAGTTCGTGGTGTCTCGATAGCGGGTGCACTTCGCATTTGTGCAAAGACAAAAACGCGTTTACAAACATTGATTCTAGAGACTGTGGTAAACTTAACCTCGCGAGTGATAAATCGACAATAATACGCGGTAAAGGTTCGGTTGTCTTCTCGACCGATATCAAAGGAAAAACAAGTGACGTCGAAATAAATGAAGCGCTCTACGTGCCGGACCTTCGATCTAACCTCCTCTCAGTGGCAAAAATAACTGATCGCGGTCATATAGTAACTTTCGATCGTAACACGGCTAGAATATCGGACAGAAACGGCAATGTAAAGTTGATCGCGACGCGTAAAGATGATTTATATTTAGTTCGCGAAAAATCAAAGTACGAGTGTCAAACCGTCGAGAATCAAAGCAACGCGTTAAAGTTATGGCATCACCGACTCGGTCATTTGAACGCGCGCGATTTGCGAGAGGCGATTACAAGCGGAGCGATACGAGGACTGGACGCAGATAAATTAATTGGCGATTTTGAATGCGAGACATGCATTGAAGGAAAAATGTCTCGTCCTCCTTTTCCCAAAGAGTCAAGCGGCGCAACCGATATCCTAGAGCTGGTTCATACCGATATTTGCGGACCGATGAGGGTAACGTCTAACGGCGGGGCGCGATACTTTATGACTTTCATAGACGATTATTCCAGATGGTGCGAAGTCTATTTCCTTAAGAGCAGAGATCAAGCCTTTGAAAAGTTCGAAGAATACAAGGCATTTGTTGAAAACAAGCATAATAAATCCATCAAACGACTTCGATCTGATAACGGGCGCGAATACGTTGGCAGAAACTTTGAAGATTTCCTGAAGAAAAACGGGATCAAACATGAGCTGAGCGCGCCATATAGCCCCCAGCAGAACGGCATCGCCGAGAGGATGAACAGGACGCTGGTGGAATCTGCGAGATGCTCCCTCATACAAACTGAGCTTCAGGCGTCATTTTGGGCGGAAGCGGTAGCTACGGCATGCTACGTGAGGAACCGATGTCCTACGAAGAGTCTGGCGAGCAGAACCCCATATGAAAAATGGAGAGGCCGACCACCTAATGTAAGTTATTTCAGGCGTTTCGGAAGTGAAGCATACTGTTTAGACAGATCGCATAACAAGGGGAAGTTCCATCCCCGATCTCGAAAGGGAATACTACTTGGATATTCAGATAAATCCAAGGCTTATAGAATCTGGATACTAACAGAGAAAAAGGTGGAAGTCACCAGAGACGTTAAGTTCTTGAAGGATGTAGTCCCACCCCCGACGAATTTGATTGACGGATTGATCTCATCAGGGAGTCAGAAGACTTCGACTAACGACGACGACATTGGAATAGAATTAACGTCGAAGAATACGAATCTCAACGACATTGATGATGACCCCGATGTGCCACACGACCAAGATATGGGCAACGAAGGTGAAAATCAAGCGCTCACTCGACGAGGTCCGGGGAGGCCCAAGATAGTAAAGACAGGTAAACCAGGAAGACCTCGCAAGTTATATCAAGAACGTGAACAAGAAGATACGAACTTATGTGAAACAGCATACATGGCTGAGGTACCTACGAGTCGAGCACTATCAAGTGTGCATTCCGCTGAATGGATGGAGGCCATGGCATCCGAAGTCAAATCACTTATAAATATGAACACTTGGGAGCTAGTCGACCGACCTGATCATAATAGGGTCATTGGGAGCAGAATGGTCCTCAGAAACAAATACACACAGACGGGGGAAATCGAAAGGAGAAAAGCTCGAGTTGTAGCCCAAGGGTTTCTCCAACGCCCCGGAATTGACTTTCATGAAGTGTACGCCCCGGTTGCAAGACTGAGCTCAATTCGATTGGCATGTGCCATTGCTGCTCGCAACGGAATGAAAATCCGACAATTTGACGTCACGACTGCATACTTAAATAGCCCCATCAACGAAGAAATTCATATGGAAATACCTGAACTTCTTGAAGAAACGATAGAGTTCATCATAAGGAAAAAGGAGAAAGATATCAATCTCTACGCCAAGGCGAGGAACATGCTGAAGCTGCTGCGCCAAGGAGATAAGGTGTGTAAACTAAACAAAGCCTTATACGGCTTGCGTCAATCAGGACGTAGTTGGCTCGCGCGGCTAGACAAGGAGTTACAGGAGTTCGGCGTGAAACCTAGCGCTGCGGATCCATGCGTGTACCACGCAGGAGAAGCGGAAGAAATGATACTGATCATCGTGTACGTGGACGACATACTAGTAATGTCAAGAGATCTGAATCTAATTAAAAGATTAAAGACACATCTCTCTAAGCAATTTAAAATGAGAGATCTAGGCGAAGCCCAGCACTGCCTAGGCCTGGAATTCGGCAGGAACGAAGATTCAATCACATTGCGTCAGTCGGGTTATATCAGAAACATACTGGATCGTTTCGACATGTCCGACTGCAACCCGATATCAACCCCGTTGGAAGTGGGTACTAAATTAACCAAAGACGAAGATCGATACGAAGAAAAGCAACAACTACCCTACAGAGAGCTCGTAGGCTCACTCATGTATCTCGCCGTAGGGACACGTCCAGACATAATGTTTGTCGTAAGCCACTTGAGTCAGTTCAACGAATATTTCGGCAAGAGCCACTGGATCGCAGCTAAGAGGGTATTGCGATACCTGAAAGGAACCATCGATTATCAGCTGGAGTTCAAACGCCGAGATAGTCCACTCATCGGATATTCTGATGCAGACTGGGGAGGATGCGTCGTCGACAGAAGATCGTATACTGGATACGCATTTCTGTTCAATGGAGCGGCAGTTACGTGGAACTCAAAGAAACAGCGGACCGTGGCACTAAGCTCAACGGAGGCCGAATATATGTCTCTAACGGAGGCATCCAAGGAGGCTATTTACTTACGAGACTTCTTAAGAGAACTCGGTTTGCCTCAAGAGGAGAAAATAGTCATTTTCTGCGACAACATCGGCGCGAACAAGCTCGGGAAAAATCCCGTATTTCATGCCCGCACGAAGCATATAGATATCAAACATCACTTTGTGCGAGAGGTAGTGGCGAACGGAACCGTACTGGTGGACTACATCCCAACGGAAAGGATGGTCGCAGACGTTCTAACCAAGGGACTAGCGAGGGATAAACACTATTGATGTGTCAACGAGTTGGGACTCAACTGAACGAGGCAATTCCATGGTGTGTCTCGAGGGGAAGTGTTGGATCAAGGCGATCCACATACGGAATTCTCATTGGTCCGGATACGGCGCCACCTGCGCGGTACTACCTTCTCTAGTCACTTGCCTATCTCTAATCTCTAAATCCATGTCTTAATATATCTTCTCCAAGGAACCGCGTCCTTTGTACGGCTACAAATACATTCTTTGGCTAATCTTTACATAACAGTGTGTGTTTCATTAACCCGGTCTGCCTGCCGTTTTCCTGCGCCCTCTAACACATATTAATTCAAATCAAATTAAAACAAGCGATCCCTATATCTATAAATATAGAGGTGAGACGCCGGTCGATTTTCGACAGTTCTGCTAATTATAAAACAGTTCTCGTATAGTTCTGGGCATGTACATTGCCTTTCCAAAGAGTTCTGATAATTTCAACAATTAGAAATTTATTTAAAAATTATTTTGCCCGAGAAACGTATATTTTCGAGCATAGAGGTGAGACGCCAGTCGATTTTCGACAGTTCTGCTAATTATAAAATAGTTCTCGTATAGTTCTGGGCATGTACATTGCCTTTCCAAAGAGTTCTGATAATTTCAACAATTAGAAATTTATTTAAAAAATTATTTTGCCCGAAAATCGCATATTTTCGAGCATAGAGGTGAGACGCTAGTCGATTTTCGACAGTTCTGTTAATTATAAAATAGTTCTCGTATAGTTCTGAGCATGTAAATTGCCTTTCCAAAGAGTTCTGATAATATCAACAATTAGAAGTTTATTTAAAAAATTATTTTGCCCGAAAATCGCATATTCTCGAACATAGAGGTGAGACGCCAGTCGATTTTCGACAGTTCTGCTAATTATAAAATAGTTCTCGTATAGTTCTGGGCATGTACATTGCCTTTCCAAAGAGTTCTGATAATTTCAACAATTAGAAATTTATTTAAAAAATTATTTTGCCCGAAAATCGCATATTTTCGAGCATAGAGGTGAGACGCCAGTCGATTTTCGACAGTTCTGCTAATTATAAAATAGTTCTCGTATAGTTCTGGGCATGTACATTGCCTTTCCAAAGAGTTCTGATAATTTCAACAATTAGAAATTTATTTAAAAAATTATTTTGCCCGAGAAACGTATATTTTCGAGCATAGAGGTGAGACGCTGGTTGATTTTCGACAGTTCTGTTAATTATAAAATAGTTCTCGTATAGTTCTGAGCATGCAAATTGCCTTTCCAAAGAGTTCTGATAATTTCAACAATTAGAAGTTTATTTAAAAAATTATTTTGCCCGAAAATCACATATTTTCGAGCATAGAGGTGAGACGCCAGTCGATTTTCGACAGTTCTGCTAATTATAAAATAGTTCTCGTATAGTTCTGGGCATGTACATTGCCTTTCCAAAGAGTTCTGATAATTTCAACAATTAGAAATTTATTTAAAAAATTATTTTGCCCGAAAATCGCATATTTTCGAGCATAGAGGTGAGACGCCAGTCGATTTTCGACAGTTCTGCTAATTATAAAATAGTTCTCGTATAGTTCTGGGCATGTACATTGCCTTTCCAAAGAGTTCTGATAATTTCAACAATTAGAAATTTATTTAAAAAATTATTTTGCCCGAAAATCGCATATTTTCGAGCATAGAGGTGAGACGCCAGTCGATTTTCGACAGTTCTGCTAATTATAAAACAGTTCTCGTATAGTTCCGGGCATGTACATTGCCTTTCCAAAGAGTTCTGATAAATTCAACAATTAGAAATTTATTTAAAAAATTATTTTGCCCGAAAATCGCATATTTTCGAGCATAGAGGTGAGACGCTGGTTGATTTTCGACAGTTCTGTTAATCATAAAATAGTTCTCGTATAGTTCTGGGCATGTACATTGCCTTTCCAAAGAGTTCTGATAATTTCAACAATTAGAAATTTATTTAAAAAATTATTTTGCCCGAAAATCGCATATTTTCGAGCATAGAGGTGAGACGCCAGTCGATTTTCGACAGTTCTGCTAATTATAAAATAGTTCTCGTATAGTTCTGGGCATGTACATTGCCTTTCCAAAGAGTTCTGATAATTTCAACAATTAGAAATTTATTTAAAAAATTATTTTGCCCGAAAATCGCATATTTTCGAGCATAGAGGTGAGACGCCAGTCGATTTTCGACAGTTCTGCTAATTATAAAACAGTTCTCGTATAGTTCCGGGCATGTACATTGCCTTTCCAAAGAGTTCTGATAAATTCAACAATTAGAAATTTATTTAAAAAATTATTTTGCCCGAAAATCGCATATTTTCGAGCATAGAGGTGAGACGCTGGTTGATTTTCGACAGTTCTGTTAATCATAAAATAGTTCTCGTATAGTTCTGGGCATGTACATTGCCTTTCCAAAGAGTTCTGATAATTTCAACAATTAGAAATTTATTTAAAAAATTATTTTGCCCGAAAATCGCATATTTTCGAGCATAGAGGTGAGACGCCAGTCGATTTTCGACAGTTCTGCTAATTATAAAATAGTTCTCGTATAGTTCTGGGCATGTACATTGCCTTTCCAAAGAGTTCTGATAATTTCAACAATTAGAAATTTATTTAAAAAATTATTTTGCCCGAAAATCGCATATTTTCGAGCATAGAGGTGAGACGCCAGTCGATTTTCGACAGTTCTGCTAATTATAAAACAGTTCTCGTATAGTTCCGGGCATGTACATTGCCTTTCCAAAGAGTTCTGATAAATTCAACAATTAGAAATTTATTTAAAAAATTATTTTGCCCGAAAATCGCATATTTTCGAGCATAGAGGTGAGACGCTGGTTGATTTTCGACAGTTCTGTTAATCATAAAATAGTTCTCGTATAGTTCTGGGCATGTACATTGCCTTTCCAAAGAGTTCTGATAATTTCAACAATTAGAAGTTTATTTAAAAAATTATTTTGTCCGAAAATCACATATTTTCGAGCATAGAGGTGAGACGCCAGTCGATTTTCGACAGTTCTGCTAATTATAAAACAGTTCTCGTATAGTTCCGGGCATGTACATTGCCTTTCCAAAGAGTTCTGATAAATTCAACAATTAGAAATTTATTTAAAAAATTATTTTGCCCGAAAATCGCATATTTTCGAGCATAGAGGTGAGACGCTGGTTGATTTTCGACAGTTCTGTTAATCATAAAATAGTTCTCGTATAGTTCTGGGCATGTACATTGCCTTTCCAAAGAGTTCTGATAATTTCAACAATTAGAAATTTATTTAAAAAATTATTTTGCCCGAAAATCGCATATTTTCGAGCATAGAGGTGAGACGCCAGTCGATTTTCGACAGTTCTGCTAATTATAAAATAGTTCTCGTATAGTTCTGGGCATGTACATTGCCTTTCCAAAGAGTTCTGATAATTTCAACAATTAGAAATTTATTTAAAAAATTATTTTGCCCGAAAAATGCATATTTTCGAGCATGGAGGTGAGACGCTGGTTGATTTTCGACAGTTCTGTTAATTATAAAATAGTTCTCGTATAGTTCTGAGCATGCAAATTGCCTTTCCAAAGAGTTCTGATAATTTCAACAATTAGAAGTTTATTTAAAAAATTATTTTGTCCGAAAATCACATATTTTCGAGCATAGAGGTGAGACGCCAGTCGATTTTCGACAGTTCTGCTAATTATAAAACAGTTCTCGTATAGTTCCGGGCATGTACATTGCCTTTCCAAAGAGTTCTGATAATTTCAACAATTAGAAATTTATTTAAAAAATTATTTTGCCCGAAAATCGCATATTTTCGAGCATAGAGGTGAGACGCTGGTTGATTTTCGACAGTTCTGTTAATCATAAAATAGTTCTCGTATAGTTCTGGGCATGTACATTGCCTTTCCAAAGAGTTCTGATAATTTCAACAATTAGAAATTTATTTAAAAAATTATTTTGCCCGAAAATCGCATATTTTCGAGCATAGAGGTGAGACGCCAGTCGATTTTCGACAGTTCTGCTAATTATAAAACAGTTCTCGTATAGTTCCGGGCATGTACATTGCCTTTCCAAAGAGTTCTGATAATTTCGACACTTAGAAATTTATTTAAAAAATTATTTTGCCCGAAAAATGCATATTTTCGAGCATGGAGGTGAGACGCTGGTTGATTTTCGACAGTTCTGTTAATTATAAAATAGTTCTCGTATAGTTCTGAGCATGCAAATTGCCTTTCCAAAGAGTTCTGATAATTTCAACAATTAGAAGTTTATTTAAAAAATTATTTTGTCCGAAAATCACATATTTTCGAGCATAGAGGTGAGACGCCAGTCGATTTTCGACAGTTCTGCTAATTATAAAACAGTTCTCGTATAGTTCCGGGCATGTACATTGCCTTTCCAAAGAGTTCTGATAAATTCAACAATTAGAAATTTATTTAAAAAATTATTTTGCCCGAAAATCGCATATTTTCGAGCATAGAGGTGAGACGCTGGTTGATTTTCGACAGTTCTGTTAATTATAAAATAGTTCTCGTATAGTTCTGGGCATGTACATTGCCTTTCCAAAGAGTTCTGATAATTTCAACAATTAGAAATTTATTTAAAAAATTATTTTGCCCGAAAATCGCATATTTTCGAGCATAGAGGTGAGACGCCAGTCGATTTTCGACAGTTCTGCTAATTATAAAATAGTTCTCGTATAGTTCTGGGCATGTACATTGCCTTTCCAAAGAGTTCTGATAATTTCAACAATTAGAAATTTATTTAAAAAATTATTTTGCCCGAAAATCGCATATTTTCGAGCATAGAGGTGAGACGCCAGTCGATTTTCGACAGTTCTGCTAATTATAAAACAGTTCTCGTATAGTTCCGGGCATGTACATTGCCTTTCCAAAGAGTTCTGATAAATTCAACAATTAGAAATTTATTTAAAAAATTATTTTGCCCGAAAATCGCATATTTTCGAGCATAGAGGTGAGACGCTGGTTGATTTTCGACAGTTCTGTTAATCATAAAATAGTTCTCGTATAGTTCTGGGCATGTACATTGCCTTTCCAAAGAGTTCTGATAATTTCAACAATTAGAAATTTATTTAAAAAATTATTTTGCCCGAAAATCGCATATTTTCGAGCATAGAGGTGAGACGCCAGTCGATTTTCGACAGTTCTGCTAATTATAAAATAGTTCTCGTATAGTTCTGGGCATGTACATTGCCTTTCCAAAGAGTTCTGATAATTTCAACAATTAGAAATTTATTTAAAAAATTATTTTGCCCGAAAAATGCATATTTTCGAGCATAGAGGTGAGACGCTGGTTGATTTTCGACAGTTCTGTTAATTATAAAATAGTTCTCGTATAGTTCTGAGCATGCAAATTGCCTTTCCAAAGAGTTCTGATAATTTCAACAATTAGAAGTTTATTTAAAAAATTATTTTGCCCGAAAATCACATATTTTCGAGCATAGAGGTGAGACGCCAGTCGATTTTCGACAGTTCTGCTAATTATAAAATAGTTCTCGTATAGTTCTGGGCATGTACATTGCCTTTCCAAAGAGTTCTGATAATTTCAACAATTAGAAATTTATTTAAAAAATTATTTTGCCCGAAAATCGCATATTTTCGAGCATAGAGGTGAGACGCCAGTCGATTTTCGACAGTTCTGCTAATTATAAAACAGTTCTCGTATAGTTCCGGGCATGTACATTGCCTTTCCAAAGAGTTCTGATAAATTCAACAATTAGAAATTTATTTAAAAAATTATTTTGCCCGAAAATCGCATATTTTCGAGCATAGAGGTGAGACGCTGGTTGATTTTCGACAGTTCTGTTAATCATAAAATAGTTCTCGTATAGTTCTGGGCATGTACATTGCCTTTCCAAAGAGTTCTGATAATTTCAACAATTAGAAGTTTATTTAAAAAATTATTTTGCCCGAAAATCGCATATTTTCGAGCATAGAGGTGAGACGCCAGTCGATTTTCGACAGTTCTGCTAATTATAAAATAGTTCTCGTATAGTTCTGGGCATGTACATTGCCTTTCCAAAGAGTTCTGATAATTTCAACAATTAGAAATTTATTTAAAAAATTATTTTGCCCGAAAATCGCATATTTTCGAGCATAGAGGTGAGACGCCAGTCGATTTTCGACAGTTCTGCTAATTATAAAATAGTTCTCGTATAGTTCTGGGCATGTACATTGCCTTTCCAAAGAGTTCTGATAATTTCAACAATTAGAAGTTTATTTAAAAAATTATTTTGCCCGAAAATCGCATATTTTCGAGCACAGAGGTGAGACGCCAGTCGATTTTCGACAGTTCTGCTAATTATAAAATAGTTCTCGTATAGTTCTGGGCATGTACATTGCCTTTCCAAAGAGTTCTGATAATTTCAACAATTAGAAATTTATTTAAAAAATTATTTTGCCCGAGAAACGTATATTTTCGAGCATAGATGTGAGACGCTGGTTGATTTTCGACAGTTCTGTTAATTATAAAATAGTTCTCGTATAGTTCTGAGCATGCAAATTGCCTTTCCAAAGAGTTCTGATAATTTCAACAATTAGAAGTTTATTTAAAAAATTATTTTGCCCGAAAATCGCATATTTTCGAGCATAGAGGTGAGACGCCAGTCGATTTTCGACAGTTCTGCTAATTATAAAATAGTTCTCGTATAGTTCTGGGCATGTACATTGCCTTTCCAAAGAGTTCTGATAATTTCTCTTATCTCACCTTTATGCTCGAAAATATGCGTTTTTCGGGCAAAATAATTTTTTAAATAAATTTCTAATTGTTGAAATTATCAGAACTCTTTGGAAAGGCAATGCACATGCCCGGAACTATACGAGAACTATTTTATAATTAACAGAACTGTCGAAAATCAACCAGCGTCTCACCTCTATGCTCGATAATATGCGTTTTTCGGGCAAAACAATTTTTTGAATAAATTTCTAATTGTTGAAATTATCAGAACTCTTTGGAAAGGCAATGTACATGCCCGGAACTATACGAGAACTGTTTTATAATTAGCAGAACTGTCGAAAATCGACCGGCGTCTCACCTCTATATTTATAGATATAGGGATCGCTTGTTTTAATTTCATTTGAATTAATATGTTTTTGTTTTTAGAAGGCAGAACTCTTCTTAGAACTCATGTAGAACTATAAATCTTTTCAATTCGAACAATTTCTGATAAGGAAATGTCCGTAGGACAAAGTGAGACGCTGCGTGAAGTTGGCGTCTCAGTTTGTCCTAAGCGTTTTTTAGTGTTTTAATGGCCAGAACTATTTGTTTAAACTATCAGGAACTCTAGAACTATTGAAAATACACTCAGAACTCCCATTTATTTATGAGTTTCCACGAAATGATACGCCAGCTTCACACACACCTGGAACAAATACTTGGTAAATCATTTTGATCACTAGGAAATTTATAAATTTACAGTTCTATAATGTACAATATAAGTTACGGCTAGTATTAGTGAACGTTTAAATGTAATGAAAATGTAAATGCGTTTTCAGAATATAATGCAAAATAATATGAAATAAAAAATGACAACTGAAGGACAAAGAAAATATGTTATATTTACAAGTAAATAGATAAAGTTACAATAAGAATGTGAAAAATTTTAATATTATAGATATTTCAAATTTTATGATATAAAAAGTTATAGTAAATATGATATTTAGCATATATTTAAAAGCTGGCAAATTTTATATTTGTTTAAAAATTGATATGATAAATGATATGATAAATGGTTAGCAAAGTATGTTAACATTTGCTGTAGATTATCCAACTGCCATTGTTCATAAAAACATCATTTAACACAATTAATCATCGATAAAAAGAAAATTACTTACTTCAATAACCATTTCTGTAAACAACAAATACTGTTCGCCGAAAAGCGGTAAATGAGAAAAATCTGGTCTGCAGCAGGTCTGTTCAACGCGAAAACATTGATAAAAGGTTGACAGTAAATACCAAAGTAACTTTGCTAATGCAAACGTTGTCAGCAAACTGTCACAAATACAGCAATAACTGGTAGTCACAATACACATTGGTGATCAATAGTAAGTAAGTGTGTCAAAAGTATTGACGAAAGATTGACGGTAAACACCAAAGTAGCTTTGTTAGTGCAAACATTGTCAGCAAAATGCAACAATATCTGGTGATCACATTACATACTATTAGTATCTTGAATAAGTTCTCGCTGTTTTTTTTGTGAAAATTAATGCTTTATTTTTTTAAAAATCAAGAAAAAACACTCCTAATGATTCTGCAAGTTCAGTTAGCGTCTGACATGAGTCTTCATGAAGTAATGCCTCCAATTCTTCGTCTTCAAACTTTTTCGATGCGTTCTTTATCTTCCAGAGCATTCTTTATCTTCAACATCAAAATCATTATTTTTGAAGCATCTAAACCAATCTCTGCATGTTGTTTCCGAGACCAGAGCATGGTCACCGTAAGTCTCAGCAAGAATTCTGTGTGCTTCAACTGTAGATTTTTTTTGAATAAAGTAGTGCAGTAAAATTCCCCGCAAATACTCTTTTTTTGGCACGAAACTCGACATGTTTAACACTATGAAAAAAAAGTTGTTTACACTTCGGCGCAATGACATACACTGAATTTCAAGCTTGCTTATAATACTTCCCTATAGATGTGTTACCATCTTAAACTACACGCACGCAGTTCTGGTGCAACATCATCTGTTGGAAAACAGCGAGAACTTATTCAAGGTCCTAATAGATTGGCAATCAATAGCAAGCAGGTGTACCAAATAGCAAATTGTTGTGTATTATTCTTATTTTTCTCTATTTTTTAACGAAAAATAAAAAAATATTCTATAACCAATGACCAAAAATATTATTCTATAGCCAATCTTATTCTATAACTAATGACTATCAAGATATATAAAGCATTAAATATTGTTCAGTAATTTACAAAAAAATCTTAAATTTGTATTTTACTTATGTTATTATACAGGCATTTAAATTGACAAATCTAAATATTATAAAATCAAAGTATTTTATTAAAAAATGTTTCAAAAGTTGTTTCCTTTTGAGGGGGAAAGAGAATAATATTATTTATTTTTAATTTGGTGAATGTTTTGAAGGTTATTTCAAGATTAACTTAATTTTTTAAAATAAAAATTTATATTTTTTAAACAGATTTTTAATTTACGCAAAAAAATAAACAACTTTTGTCTGAAACGTTTTTTGATTTAACCATTATTTTTAAAATTATTTAATAAAATTTAATTATATTATTGTATTATTTAATTAATTATTAAAGAATTAAAAGCTAATAATTTAAATAACATTGATTATTATCACAAAGCATGATTGCAATGAATGAATAATTGTGTGTATGAGTGAACGTGTGTATGAATGCACGGTTTACGTATGTGACAGAAATCGAACGTACATGAATTTTTCTTAAAATGTATTGAAAAATGCATCAAAGTTGAAGGTCATCATTTAGAGTATTTGTTAATAAAATAATTTGACGAACAAAATTGTTTTTTTTGTTAATTAATTAATGTTACGTTTCTTTGACATTAAATTGTTATTATTTTTTACTTTATGTTAGAAAATAATTTGATAGTTTGTATTGAATTTTCGTTTCTAAATACATGGATGTGTTAGAATTACATTGTAATTTTTTATCCGGTTCTTATGAAAAATATATCTGTTCAATTGACTTGCTCACACACACACAATTCATTCATTCATTGCAATGCTTTGTGATAATAATCAATATTACACAAATATTGTATTCTTTATAATTAATATTACTTAAATTATTAGCCTTTAATTTTTAATAATTAATTAATTTAATTTAATTTAATAATTAAACAATGCAATAATATAATTAAATTTTACTAAATAACTTTAAAAATAATGGTTAAATTAAAAAACGTTTCAGACAAAAGTTGTTTATTTTTTTGTGTAAATTAAGAATCTGTTAAAAAATATAGGTTTCTATATTTAAAAAAATAAAGTAAAAAAAAATAAAATAAGATCTTGTAATGACTTTCAAAACGTCCACTAAATTAAAAATAAATGCTATTTTTTTCTCCTCTCAAAAACAAACAATTTTTGTTTGAAACATTTTTTTTAATAAAATGTTTTGTTTTTATGAGATTTGTCAATTTAAATGCCGTACCCTCTAAATAAGAAGAATTCAAAATAGCATAGTGGATATAGTGAACGACTTTATAATATAGTGGCGTTCAAATACCAGTGTTGACCTTATAGATATGGATTGGCAGTTACTATAGTTTTTATAGTTTTTAGGATTAGAATTCATGTCTGGATTATAAATATATCAAATATAGAATTTGTTCCATTAAATCCCCGTGGCTAAGATAACAACCAAGATAATAATCTAATTTATTTAAATATTCCTCTTTCCCTTTCTCATGCATGTGTTTTTCCTGGCAAGCACACATTGCTGTAATGACTGTGGTTGAATTAATGTTCAAATTGTTCCAAATACTTCAGATATTTTTGACTATCATTTAGTCATATATGTATATACATATATAAAGAACGGAATAAAATAAATTTTATATAGATATATAGATAATCTTAAGAATACATGTGCTATGATCACAACATAATTGTAAAAGATGTTTCGGACATAGTCGAACTTGTGTGTATTGTTAGTATTGTATAATATAAGTATGTATGAGATATATACATAGAAGCTTTATAGTACCATAGGTTTGAATCCCTTCAGTAAGTAGAAATTTAATGACGATTTTATATTACCTACATATATTAAATAGTAAAAATCTGAGGAATTATCACAAATATCTAATAAAAATGTAGTAATGAATAAATTAGTAAAAAAAGTTAAAATTTTTTTTTTCTATACATTATATGTATTCTCATATTAATTGTGTTTGATACAAATCTGCTAATAAATAAATTAAATAATTTTTTTGCAAACAGATCTGCTGAGCTTTGGCGCAAATCTGTTGTAGGTCTGCGGTTGATAAATCTGCTCTCGGTTTGTTACATCAATCTGTCATTTTGCTAATAAATAGTTTTGATCTAGTATTGCACCCAATTTGAATTTAGAGGGTGTGATTTTATTTTTGGTTATAATTAGGACGCACTTGAAGATACAGAACTAGACTCTGAATTTGTCAGTTTCACTCGATAGGGAATTGTCTCGCGGTTGTTAACAATTTGGAAGCCAATAATGAGTATCTATTGGCAAACGTAATATGTATAATATTGATTGTTGAATATTGTTTTACTCATGTTTATTTGAGAAATATATTGCACTATAGAGAGACTATAAACCCTTGTACGATTAATAAAATCAGTGTTTCGTTCCTCTCTAATAACAAGTATCCAATTATGCTGTCCAAATATTTGCAAAATTATTACTATTTATCATAACGAATTATTTTTATAAGCACAAAAATAATTAATACTAATCTTCTTAAAAATTCATATATCATGGCTTATGCTTAACATTCTTTTTACATACATATAATCATAAGTGATTTCTTTCTGATGCTATATTTTTCTCTTCTCATAAGAAAGAAATTTTATGTTACAAAAAATAGATTGCAACTTCTTGTAAGTGTCTGAATTTAATAGCACTTTTGGAAACAAACTATATTCCTCCTTTCCAATATTATAGTCATATCATTACTAGAAAAAAGAGAAAATACGATTTTTATTACAAAAGAATTAGAGTATCTTTAATTTTTTATTACTAACATAACTAATTTGATTACTGTAGTTATAATTACAAAAAAATTGAAAAATTTTTATCTACTTAACTTAATTTTTTGTCAAATATAAGAGTGGCATAAAAATTACGTAAATTGTATGAATATCACGTAAAATTTCTTTCAGACAAAACAGTGTCAGGTAAAAGTATTAAATGAAACTTATTATTTTATTATTTGCTTGAACAGTAAGTAGAAACTTAAAATATGATGTTATGATCCAGGTTGTTATTGGCAGTTGCAAATATTTGATCGGTATTGACACTTGTAGATGTCTGTTCGGCTAGATTTATCGTACAGGAACTGGCTTCAGGATTAACATTTACAATACTTTGTATCTGTTTATCATTGGTGTGACATGCATTTTCATTCGTTGGATTATGCGCAGATTTTTCTGTTCTTGAATCATTCATAATTTGCTCTGAGGTTTCCTCCTTGTAAATGGTAAAATTTTCTAAACTAATCGTACACGCAGCTGGTATTATCTCCTTTTTATCGTATTTCCTGCTGATAATATACGCATCTTTTGTTGACTTGCACATGTCATCCAAGAAGTTTTCTCGTGAACAACATTGAGAAGAACTGCAATGTTCTCCATGACAACGAATTAGGCAATCAGTTTTCTCTGTATTCGGCTTCATCTGGTTATATGGATATGATTATTATTTAATTTCAAAGATAAAAAAAATGTATTAATGAGATACCTTGTAAAACTCTGGCTGTATAGTGACCTGTGTGATGCCCATTTCGACGAAAAAGGCAGTAACTTGATCTGTGATACTAGCGTAAACCTAAAAATGGAAAAAAACTTGTATCTTTAATATGGAATAAAACTCACTTTTTCTTCAAAAAACTTTTATAAATTATTTTAGAAATGAATTTACTACATTATTAATTAGGAAAAAATTGTTTTTATATACCATTGGATTCTGAAAAACAATATGAATCGTACAAATGATTTGATGTTTTGCTAACTGCCATACATGAAGATCATGCACATTTACGATATCCGGAAAAGCTTCCAAAAGTTCTCTTTTCAAACAATCAATATTGATATGGTTCGGAATTGTTTGCAACAATATAAGGCCTGATTCTTTCACTGTAAAAATATATAAAACAAAACAAGAGTGATTAATAGAAAGAATAAAATAAGCAATTTAGAGTATTTTCAAAAATTAAATTATTTTTACTTATGAAATAAAAGATATCTAATAAATTAATATTTCAAGTAATTATCTTACAAATAATTATCACTTTGTATCATTATCTATATATTATTTATGCTACTTTTTTCTTCTCTTCTTTTATCACATATTAAATATATATATTTTTTATATTAATAAATGTATATGTATGTATTAATACCTACTGTATGGATAACACAAGACGAATAGCGAGATTGAGGAAATGATAGCGACGACAGGATCAATATACTTGGCTACATCAGAATCAGTGAAATACACCAAAATTGACACAAATATAACAAAAACGCACATAAGAACATTTCGACACATTTCTCTTAAACCTTCGCTTTTTGGTATCGCTAGTGGACTTTGTCTTGTCTGTGTTGACAATTGTTGTTCGCCATCCTTTGTTTCTTGCGAACTTATATTTCTAAAATGTCAAAAGTGTTAGGCTACAGTAAATAAATATACAGTAAATAAAATTTATTGTATAAAATCGGCTTTTATTAAAATTAAAAATTTTTTTTCATATATAAATATGAAATATCTCGAACTTCAGAATTTTTATTATTAATGCAAGAGAAAGTATTTTAAGAAACATTACTAATGTAATGTACGTCTCAACAACATTTCGACGAAAAAGGCAGTAACTTGATCTGTGATATTAGCATAACCTAAAAATGGAAAAAATTGTATATCTTTAATATCGAATAAAACTAACTTTTACCTTAAGAAACTATATATTTCCATTAAATGTAAATTATTTGAATGAATTTATTATACAAGGTGGCTGAAAAGTTTCAGCACAGCCGAAGTGTACAGCTAGATTGGCTCATACTGATGATAAAAGTCAAATACCATTATGCAATATTCGCAACAGTTATTGATAATAGACGCGCGACAATAGAGTCGCTCGCGCTTGCGACTCTATTGTCACGCGTTCCTCCCCCCGCGCCCCGCGCAGATACCCACTCGCCGCGTGACTCCTTCCTCACGCTTTTCAATGTTGCCGAACAGCCCAACCTACCACTTTCTCACGCGCGCATTGGCTCAGATACTTTAATTAATAACTCAATAACTATTGCGAATATTGCATAATGCTATTTGACTTTTATCATCAGTATGAGCTAATCTAGCTGTACACTTCGGCTGTGCTGAAACTTTTCAGTTACCCTGTATATTAATTAGGAAAAAATTGTTTTTTTTATATACCATTAGATTCTGAAGCATTTTAAAAACTGAAAATTTTATGTATAATAATTATCATTTTGTATGATTAATCAATACGATATGAAGTGTTTAAATATTTCGAATTATTGTAATTTCTTGACTGATTTCTTGTAATTATTGTTATAAATTACTGTTATAAAAAATTCACCTGCGTATTATATCACCACTCTTCGTGACATGCAAAAAAATGCCCTGATTGAACGTAAATCCCCCAATCAGAATGTAACAAAAGGCATGCAAAAGTATTCCAGAAACGCCAATGCACAAGACTGGTAACGGGTGGTGCATCTCATCCAGGTGATCGATGTGGACTAATGTCTGCAATGCTTCCATCAGCAAAGAAAAACAAAAAGAAGCAAGGAAGACGCAGCAGACAAGCATCGTAACAATGTCGATTCGAGCCCATCCAAACGTATTCTTCATTCTTCTATCTGACGATAATTCCTGTAGAATGAGTCTTCCACATTTATGCTGGTAAGTTGACAGAATTTATAATGATTAGCTATCAACATTCTTCCATGCGTCAAAACTTTATTTTGGAAAAGTATCTGTAGCAGTCTATATTTGTCTAAATTAATTTTTATTTTAAAATCTTTTAAAAATTCCATGAAAATGATACATTTCCTCTCTCTTCTTTGCCTTGATTCTATTTAACAAAGTTCTCTTGAAACTTATTTAAGATATTATATTATAAAATTGTACTAAAGAAAATCTTGAGACAATTAGTTAATATATTTTAAATTTAATTACACTTTTCAAAATCAAAAGAAATATTACATTATAAAAATATAAGAATATTTATTCTTAACAAATAAATAACACTACATAATGTTCTTTGATATTGTTCTTCTATGATATTAGTTTTATAGAAAAAGTTTTCAATTAAACAATAACAAGTGAAATAAGAACATTATGTATCTAACAATTTAACTAGAGAAATATGTTATTTATTGAGTTGAATCTTGATAGCTTAATAATATTATATTTCAGTGTGAATTTGTATATTTTTAGATTAACTTGATAGAATAATTTCATTAAAATTAAAAAGATTAAGATATCTTTTCTCTGTTTTAATCTTAATCTCTATATACGTGTATCTCTATATTTTTGAATATCGTTAAACATACTTTCGTCTTTGTTGATAAGGACGTGATAGAACCCTGTTCCTCACCGTTAATGCAGATGGACGAACTTCTTAGTGAACTGCAATTGCTGTTGTATTTTTCTCGATAGCTATACTGCAAGCATAGCATGCGTAATTACAAATTTATATTAGATAACATTTAGAAATTCTGACACACGAAGATCAACTTGAGGCTTCTTTTCAATTTCTTGTAAGTTACATATAAGTTGCGTTTTACTAAATTTGGATTCGTTTTGTTATGACTCTAGTCCATTTACTAAAGCAATATACATGCCGATGAAAATCTTAATCGTAAATCTTCCTAAACTTTTCTATACCTTTCCGCGATTTTCTTTGAAAATATCAATAATAATTAATATAAAATACTGTTTCTCTTCTAAATTGTCTTTTTTTTTGAAAAACCTTACGTTTGACTTAGAAAAGTTAACAATATTAATAATAATAGTAGCAATAATAAATAACAAAGACTCAAACAAATGTTATAAAATTATTTTGTAGAAAAGGAGCTTAGAACTCAATAACATCAATAAGATGTATTTATATCTTTATAATAATAGTTTATTAAAGATAAAATTGATCAAACATTTCAATTAATATTTTGACCATTTTCAGTGACAATAGTTTGGAATTTTAAGAGAATGTAGCAACGCAAAAAATATAAAGATAAAAGTATATGTAAAGTATATATAAAATATAAAGTCTTATAAAGATAAAAGTCTTATCACGAATTATTTGCTCGCATTATGCTTATCCAGTAAGAGTTTTCAACATGTTAAAAACTGTAATTAATAAATTATTAGTCTGATAATGGTGAAAACATAAAAAAATTAAAAAATGTAAATGTAAATTAACAATACATACATAAGTGTAAATGGAAATTCTAATAGGTTTTGTGTGGTATGTTATTGTAGAATTATTTATTATTTATTAATTATTAATTAATATTACCATTATTTATTAATATTACCACCAATATTGATAAAAAAATCTGAACATACATTTGGCAAATAATCGCGAGAGAACGTGTGTTTATAAAGAGAAGAGAAAGGAAGAGACAAAGGAATGGTTAGAAAGTAAGAAATGAATTAAAAATTGAAAGGTATTTTTCAGGCAGGAATTTGGTATCAGTTTGTCTTCAAAGAAGCTAGTTGATCATATTAGATACAATTCTTTTTACATATGTATGTCACTGTGTCATATTCTGGGTTCCTCATCCATTAATCCCAGTCAAATTCGTTCCATTAGTTCTTTATTCGGAACAACAGAAGACTTTTTATTAATACCATTACGATGTATATTAATTCTTGTTCTCAATTGTCTTTTTGTTTGTCCTTATGTGTAGCCTTACAATCTCTACAAAAAATCTTAGATCACATCACAGTAAGACATCTTATCGAGTTAGTATTTTTTCAGTTTTTATTGAGGAATTTCTCTTGAGAAATAAAGTCGTGTTTATTGACTATTGTTGAAAATTTTTCTGAAATTGATTTAACATAGGGAGTAAAAAATAATTTGTAATCAAATTCATTATCGTTTATTCATTATTGTTGAAAATGTACTATTTTGGTTTCCAGTTAATCGTGGAAAAGGTGAAAAGAGTATCCATTATCAAGTAGTTTCAGGATGATAAATTCAAAGTTCTTCTTTGAAAAAGAGGATATAATAAAATTATTAAAATTTTATTGAATCTGAAGATAATACCTCTGTACACGCTGCGTACAATGTATTTATTTTATATTTGGCACCCATCTGCGGTCGCGTGTCATAGTGATATCCAGCGGCGCTTGTAGCGCGCATTTTTCATTTGTTTTTTACGTGTCGCGTTCCATTTCATTGCTTTGCTCTTTTCTTGCATCATCTCACGATGGCAACAGTTGACGTTAGTTTTTAGGCTCTATAACCATTGTTTCTGAAGGTATCATGAATTCTTCGTCCGCTCTCAACAAATGTGGCTAAAGAGTTAGGTCCGAATTTATAGTTGTTTCTCAAATCTTGAGACGTAAGAATTTCTCAAATCTCAAGTAGTTTCTTTACATTGTGAGAGCTGATCTTGTCTACTTTATAATCTATAGTTCAAGAGAGAAAAGGAAAAGCACATAAAATCCATATATGTAATACTCCTATATTGCTAACTCCGTATCTTCCCAATGAGAGGATCGAGGCCCATAAAAGAGAGACACACGAATTCCAAATATGGGCAGACGTTGAAGCCTCATTATGCGCAGGCGCGTCTATTGAGTGAGTGTGAGCGAGAGGCTAAGCATTAGAAAATGGGTCTGTTCTTTTCAGCTGCACTGCTGAACTAGTGCAATAAGTTAGAGTGAAAAAATATATATATGTCTCATTCCAACTTATTGCACTAGTTCAGCAGTGCAGCTGAAAAGAACAGACCCTACGAGACGGAAAGAACACGAAAAGAGAAAACATTACCTGGTCGTGTCTGACTAACGCTGTTAGCGCATGCGCACAAAGCAGCTGAAGCGTGCGCGAGAGAGAGACTATTATACGTCTGTACCGTAATGTTTGACCTGAGATCGGCACTCTTCTAGCAATATAGGAGTATTACATATATGATAAAATCTTATGTATTCTTCCTTTTCTCTCTTGAACCATAGATTATAAAGTAGACAAGATCAGCTCTCACAATGTAAAGAAACAACTTGAGATTTGAGAAATTCTTACGTCTCAAGATTTGAGAAACGACTATAAATTCGGACCTTATTTATTACAGGCCACTTTGATTTTGTAACAAAATCAAAACCAATCAAAATCAATACATTACATTACGGTACAATTTCACTATCAATCTGACGCTAGCGTCTAGCCAGTCACGTGATCTTATTTTCGACGCTAACGTCGAGAAAAAGAAGCTGGATTTATCCAGCTTCAAGCGTCAAAAGTTTGTTGTCGTGGATCCTAACCTACCCAGCGAGAAATGGCTCGTTGATATGTCAAACACAGTCTTTCAGGAGCAGATATTGGTTCACGAAACGAAGTTATCTGTCTATTTAAAGAAGGTCCTACTATTTGTAGCAAATCTTCTAACTGTGTCATTCTAAAATAATTTCTAAACGTGTTGTCTTCTAACATAGTATTGGGAAATATCGCATGATAAAAACCATGCAATTTTCTATTTTCAAGTAACGGTGCAACCCAATAACGTTTCTTAGTATATTGTCTTTTCTGCATTCTTTCCAACTCGTTAATTTCTACCACACATACCATTAGAAGTTTTTTATTCTTCTTCCTTTTTTTTAAATTTATTATTTTTAAACATTTTGTTTGCCATTCGTAATCTTAGATTATACGACATTTGTTTAAACCGAATTAAGATCAGTTAATCTAAATCTAGACTCGCTATTATTGTGCAATTGCACTGCAATGGTCACTTAGATGCTACGCTAGGCCTAGGCCATTTTGATGCTAGCAGACGCTAGCGTCTGTTGACGCTGAAAACTCCAGCGTCAAGTGAAAATGTACCCTTAAGCGGGAAACACAGACTTTTGCATAATGCATAATACATATGCATAAGAAATTCGATTGGTCGAATTCCTTATGCACATGCTAACGGACCAATCAGATTTCTTATGCATATGCGTTATGCGTTATGCAATGGTCTGTGCTCCCCGCCTTAGAATAAACATTGGTCCATCTTACCGGATATAAAGCGAATCATACCACGTGATATCCACCCAGGACCATGATGCAAGTAGACATGGTGTGCTCTTGCGCATATTTTGTATTACAGCCAATCAGAGCTTGGCCTTTTAGTCGTCCATTTTTCAGCGGTAATTCAAATAAAATAAATAATATTTTTTTCAGTACGCATATACTACGCTAATAAAACTCAGTTTTACTTGTAATAAATATATATTGTTTGTGGTTTTATAATGATTTATTTTATTTTTATTGCTTTTATATTTTATCTAATAATATTGTTTTTTACAATTAATGTCAGAAAAATTTCTGAAATTCGTATAGGAATTTATCGTTAACCAAGAGGGTTTCCGGATGAATGCCACGTGCGTGTTGGGCACTTTGCCGACGTTTCGCAAACATTGCAGCTTGCATTATCAGGGCTAGGAGCTCCGATCGGAAACGTCGGCAAAGTGCCCAACACACACGTGGCATCCATTCGTATAAGAATGTTCTATAGGAATAAGATTAAAGATTAAAGATAAAAGAATACGTTATTTATCAGACTAATAATATAAAAATACATAATTATATAATAATATAAAAAAATGATACAATAAAAATCAAATGCATTTGCAAAGGTGGCATAGAATTAAAAAAAAAAGAAAAATCAAGAGGCGCGCTACTTACATTATTAATTAATTTATTTATAATATATATAAAATGTATATAAAACGTGTATAAAAAGTATGTATATATGTTATTTTTTATTTGTTAGTTTAAGTATTTTTTGTTGTTTACTTTTTTTATTCCAATCTATATAGTTTTTATTACATTCTCTAAGACGTTGATATTATTCACACAGGACGTTTTTAACCATATTTGTCTATATCTTTCATCTTTAAGAAATGAAAAAAATCTTATTGATTTATATTTTATTCGCTGGTCACTGCGACTTTTACATCCCTTCACACAGCACATCGGCATCTTTAAAATTTACCTTTTTATATCACGTTACTATATAATAGCTTAATTATTGTCAACTCGTATGCTTAACCCTTTCGCTTCGAGCGTCGGATATATCCGGCATCCGCGCGACGACTTGTGCGTACGAGCGCCGGATATATCCGACATCCGCGCGACGACTTGTGCGTACGAGCGCCGGATATATCCGACATTCGCGCGACGACTTGTGCGTACGAGCGCCGGATTTATCCGGTATCCATATGACGTACAAGTACCATGCATGGTATACAAGTACCATACATTACATTATTAATTATATTAAGCATTTAATCGTAAAGTCTTGTAAATATGTAAACACCTAAAAATATGTCAACTGTAATTGGTCTAATGTTTTTAGAATAACTAATATAATTTTGTATAAGTCTTTTCATATTAAAAATGTGAACTATACGTGTTATATTAGAGCAACGATGTTTTATTAAGCACAGTTGTTATTTGTGACTTAGAAAAACGTATATACAAAAACCACGCGCACTGTGCACATTTCTGGCGCGTGCTTCCGTCAGTGACGGCACTTCGGCGGACTGGACTGCCGAAGCGAAAAGGTTAACATGCATCATAACCTTGATAACCGCGCGCCTATATTGTTGTAAAATGGCGGAAATTAAGGCCTGCGCGTTGCTATGCGTAAACTCTTAGTTAAGCACACCATGTCTACTTGCATCATGCCCAGGACGATAAATCATACTATTTACAAAGTATTAACATTAAACAAATATTATTCATAACCGTGAGTTACCTAATAGTAAGAAATAAATTTAAGAAATATATCTGAATTCGCCAAACGGTTAGCTGGATCTTAATAGCCAATCAATGAGCTGCGTGCAGACTTGGTTTGTCAGACTTTAAACGCAGTAAATCACTAACTTAAAATCAACATCGATTTTAACTTTTAGTACTAATAAATCTCATCCCCCCTTAATCAGAATAAAGAATTTATTGCGAAAAATATTACTTCAGCCTAGAGACCCTTTACTAGAGACCGGCCAACTGGGAGTTCCGCGTGATTGGTGCACATGACTTATGGTCAAATAATGGTAGCGCCAATTAGAAACGCTGCTCACCAAGCGCGAACGAGCATATTGAATTACGCTTGCACTCCGAATTTATAGTGGTATCACTGAATTAATATATAAAATGTATAAATAATAATGTATCGTAACTAAAAAGTATTTTCATTTTTGTTTTTGTTAATTTCATTTCTATCGCAGGTACAATATATGAAAGAATACAAATTAATACAAGTAATGTAACGTAAGTTACATTACTGTGGAAAAATAGAAGTTTCTTAATCCTGCTGTTCGACTTTACTATACAGTTATACTGTTTGGATCATTGATATGAACATTATACATGTAACACTTAAAAATTTTAGAAAAAAAAAAACAAAGAAATGTTAAAACTTTCTTAGTCAAATTAATGTTAAACAAAGTCATAAAATGTTAGAATGTTAGAATGCTCTCTTATTACTTAAAAGCGTACAGGAAAATAAAAATAATTTTGGGTCAAATAGACCCAAACAGACCAGCAGGGTTAAATGACTATCTTACACAAAATAAAATTAAGTATTTAATTAAACTATTTTATATGTCTATTAATAGCTAATTGAACTATCGTACTGTCGCATGCATAGCCATAGTTTATTATTATAAACTTTATTTGATAATTGGGAATTATTTGGGAAGTATTTGGAATTATTTATTTGAAGTCGAAATCTAATAAAACGCATCATTATTTTAGATTGTATGTTATGACAGTTTTACAATGCATCACATTGCACGCATTGCATTTTTTCTTTAAAATGCACCCCAAAATGAAACATCGTTCCGCCGGACATAACAACCGTCGAAACCGGCACTTGGGGCGCGGTGCGCTCCACAATATCTTTTTAATACATTATAAAAGGCGAATCGCTAGAGGTACACAACCTCGTGACATCCGACGCAGTGCGATCGCGGGAAAATCCGATCGCCGCCGAACACAAGCACGATCGTTCTCCCACTTGGAGCCGACACGCACGCTCCGTGGTGGTAGAATTTCCCTTTCTCAATTTCCACACATTTTCCGGTATAAAAAGGGACCCAAAAAGTATTCGATACCGATTCCGGAGCTTGCCAGCAGACGCTATCAGCCGACGCTAATAAACTAATCCTGAACCAGCTCCTCAAAAGCAGCAAAACCAGCGAGTCGAGTGTACTCAGTTTCCGCCGAGCGTTCTCGGTAGCCGCTTCCTAGAACAGAAAGCCTCCGGGTAACAGCGCCCGGGGTGGAGAGTACTCCGCCTCCGCCGAGCGTTCTCGGCCGCTGCCAACTGCAGGATTAACGCTATACGGGAGGACGTCGGGTTACCCGAGCTACTTAAGGGCGAAGCCCTCCTCTGGTATCGCAATACTCGCGACCAGTGGCTGGAGTGGGAGGACTTCGGGAAAGATTTCCGCGATTATTTCTGGCCCCGTCGGTACCGGCAGCAACTCGTGCGCGACATTCAGGCCCGCCTCCAGAAACCTGACGAGCCCTACCGTAGGTTCGCCACGGAACTCGCGACTATGATGCGTCGAGCCGGGGGCTACTCCGTCGCCGAACAGATAGATGTTCTATGAAAACATGCACCCGCGTTTTAAATTACACGTCCCGCGGGAGAGTGTACGCCGGACCGGCGACCTCCTACGGCGAATCGACAAAATCGAGGGCATAGAAGAACAATGCCGAACCCGGCAACCCGCGCCTAAAGCCAGCACCGCCGCCGCCACCACCTACGACCGCCAGGAATGCTGCTGGCGGTGTAAGCAACGCGGGCACACCCGGTTCGATTGCCGCCGACCGCCCCGCAAATTCTGCTCTCAATGCGGAAAAGACGGCGTCCTTACTAAGAATTGCCACCCACCGGGAAACGCCGCCGGGACCGGGGAAAAAGCGGCCGCATCCCGTTTCGCCGAATAAGGTTCACCCCGCGACCGCATCTGACCGTGGATGTCCATCAATTGCAGGTGGACGCACTAATAGATACAGGATCGGAGACGTCTTTTGTAGATGCAGATACCGCCCGGAAAATAGAAAGCCAAGGCTTTCCGCTAGCCAGCACAAGCGGTAGGGTGCACCTGGCAGACGGGACGACCTCCTTGACCTGCGGCACGATCACATGCCCAGTCAAATTATACCACCGCACGCACGTCCACACTTTTCAAGTGATGCCCACACTAGACAGCGCCATGCTGATAGGCATAGATCTGTGGGCACGAACACGGAAGGGCATACCGCCGCCACCCAGACCACCTCGCTGCTCTACCACGAAACCAGCAGCGTATACGAGTGACGAGGGCCGACGCCAGGAATTTTTACAGAAAGAGCTTGCCTTATTCCACGGCATACGGGGCCCCACGGACAAAATTCAACACGTCATCCGCGTGAAAGAGGGGCCCCCAATCAAACACCGATACCGGCCCCGCAACCCGGCCATGCAAGCGGTGATCGATGCCGAAGTAGAAGCTATGCTACAGGACGGCGTCATCAAGTCGTCGCACAGCGCCTGGAGCTCGCCTGTAGTTATTGTGAAGAAGAAGGATGGCAAACCGAGATTCTGTATAGACTTTCGGCGGGTCAACCAGGTGACCGAAGCCGACGCCTAACCGCTGCCACAAATCACGGCCACCTTAGATAAGCTACGCGGGGCGCAATACCTGACCACCCTCGATTTGAAAAGTGGATACTGGCAGATACCACTAGCGCCCGAGAGCCGTCCGATTACCGCCTTTACTGTACCGGGCAAAGGCCTTATGCAATTTAAGGTCATGCCTTTCGGTCTACTCTGCACCCGCCACCTTCCAACGTTGGATACGATACTAGGTAGGCCCCGAGTTAGAACCACGCATCTTCGTCTATTTGGGCGACATTATCATTTGCAGCCGAATGTTCGACGAACATCTAAGCACGCTACAAGAGGTATTCCGCCGCCTCCAGCTCAACCCCGAAAAATGCTGGTTCTGCGTGAATCAACTGAGATAGCTCGGACACGTGATCGATCGCGACGATATTCGGACAGACCCGGAGAAGGTAAAGGCGATCCAAGAATGGCCCGCCCCGCGGACCATACGGCAGATCCGACAATTTCTTGGGATGGCGTCGTGGTACCGGTGATTCATACCAGACTTCGCGACCGTAGCCTCACACCTCACAGCCCTCACCCGGAAAAATGCAAGATGGGCATGGGGACCCGCAGAACAAGCGGCGCTGGAAAAACTAAAAGCCACTCTAACTACCGCCCCAGTACTAGCATGCTCCGACTTCACACGCACCTTCGTGCTATAGACCGACGCGAGCACCACGGGGCTGGGAGCAGTGCTCACACAATACTTCCCTGAAGGAGAGAGAGTGATCGCGTACGCAAGCCGCACCCTTAACCAGGCTAAGCGAAATTACAGCGCAACCGAATTAGAGTGTCTAGCCGTGATATGGGGGATCCGCCGAAAGAGGGGGTACTTGGAAGGGTACCAATTTACCGTGATAACCGACCACCAATCGCTCCGATGGCTACAGAAGCTGGAATCACCGTCCGGACGGCTCAGACGCTGGGAATTCGAACAGCAGTACAAATTCGATATCAAGTACCGAAAAGGGACATTAAACAGGGTAGCAGATGCGCTATCCCGGCAACCGATAGTCGCCAATATCGTCACAACCACGTGCCTCTGGTACCGCAAACAGTGGCAACGTACACGCGACAACCCCCGCGAATGCTCCGATTACCGGATCCAGGAAAACTATACTACGGCAAACTGTACCACCACGTGGTCCACCAGCTCGATTTCAAAGACCAATGGAAGGAATGCATGCCGAAAGACGATAGACCAGCCATACTCGCTCGCTACCACGACCATCCCACCGCCGGACACCTAGGGACCGCGAAAACTATCGCCCGTGTCGCGACGCATTACTATTGGCCGGGAATGTTCCGCGAAATCACACGATACGTCCACCGTTGCTCAAACTGCCTGGCTCACAAAACCGAATAAAGGAAACCCCTCGAAACATTACACGCCACTGACGTTAGCCACCCGTGGCAACAGGTAACGATCGACCTAGTAGGCCCCCTGTCCCGCTCCAGAACCGGGTACACCTGGTTATTAAACATGCAGGACCGATTCACCAAGTCGAAATCCGCCCCCTGCGACGCGCCACTACTCCCGCCATCTTACACGCGTTGACCGAGGCTATCATCTTGCGACACGGCTGCCCGTCGGAAATATCCGATAACGGGACACAGCTCAAGTCCGGGAATCTAACCCGCGCGCTTCACGACATAGGCGTCAAGCACACATTCACACCGCCATACGCACCGCAATGCAATCCCGTTGAGCACACGAACCGAACAATAAAAACGATGATGGCACAGTACGTCGATCGTCGCCATCGGTCCTGGGACGAACACCTAGCCGAGATTCAATTCGCGTTCAACACCGCGACATACGACGCAACCGGCTTCACACCCGCGTTCTTAAATCACGGGCGCGAGTTGCGACGACCGGAGGAACCGGCCATGCGAAGCCCGACGATCGCACCCTCCGCGCTACGGCGACGTTTCGACGACGCATACGAGCGGATAAACTTGGCGCGGGCGTTTCAGTGCCAGGTTAAGTATTACGATCTGCGGCGCCGCGAATGGAAACCGGCGATTGGCGATAAAGTCTGGAAGAGGGAACATCACCTCTCCAACGGCGGCGGAGTTTAATTCGAAATTAGTTCCGAAGTATGTCGGACCGCTCGAAGTGCGACGGATCATTTTCCCCGTCATTGTAGACTTGCGGAGCAAAAGGGGGAAATAGTTCCGACACACGCACATAAAAGATTTAAAATTGTCACCCCCCACCAGCGACGATGACAACGACGACACCGACGAACAATAACAACCTAGAAGCAAGGAGAAACAAATAACGCACTAACGACCATTCCGTAATCCGAGCGCTATGGAGACGGAGATCTTGCGAGAGATAGAGGAGCTACTCAAAGATCCCTGGGAGTATAACCCCGCGGAACCAGCGATCGACGAACGATGGAACAGGCTGCGAGGTCGGCATCAGTACCAACCACGCCGACGGGAAAACCAATACCCAAGTGGGAGCCGTGATTCAAAGATCTGACGCGGCCAATCGGAAAAAACAAGCATGGCTGCTTGAGACGCCACCATCGAGGCCGAAGAAAAGCCAGCCGCCGCCAACCGCCCAGAAACAACCAATCCTCGAGCCAGCAAAACCGATGGGGCCACTACCACCTCCGCCCGTCACGGTGGAAGTCACCCCAGGCGTGACCGTCGACGTGCCGTACTTCGCGGCCCACGTGTCACGCCAATACAAAGCCCGACTAGGCGCCGACCGTTGGCACATACGGTTCAACGCCTTTGGGAAGGTCAGATCTGTACAGAGAAAATGAGCGGCAATGAGCGCCTAACTTCGCACTACCCAACGGGGGGGGGGGGGTAATGTAACGATGCACCCCAAAATGAAACATCGTTCCGCCGGACATAACAATCGTCGAAACCGGCACTTGGGGCGCGGTGCGCCCCACAATATCTTTTTAATACATTATAAAAGGCGAATCGCTAGAAGCAGCCTCACGACATCTGACGCCGAACAATCGCGGGAAAACCCGACCGCCGCCGAACACAAGCACAATCGTTCTCCAACTCGGAGCCGACACGCACATTCCGTGGTGGGAGAATTTCCCTTTCCCAATTTCCACATATTTTCCGGTATAAAAAGGGACCCAAAAAGTATTCGATACCAATTCCGGAGCTTGCCAGCAGACGCTATCAGCCGACGCTAATAAGCTAATCCTGAAGCTCCTCGAAAGCAGCAAAACTGGGGAGTCGAGTGTACTCGGTTTCCGCCGAGCGTTCTCGGTAGCCTTCCTAGAACAGAAACCCTCCGGGTTTCAGCGCCCGGGGTGGAGAGTACTCCGCCTCCGCCGAGCGTTCTCGGCCGCTGCCAACCGCAGGATACTAACGCTATACGGGACGTGGGGTAGAGAGCACTCTGCCTCCTGCCGAGTGTTCTCGGTTCCCGTGCACACACCGACCATCCATGCCTCTCCCAGAGACGTCGAATAGAGCGCAGTAGAGTGTTCTCTGCTACCGCCGAGTGTTCTCGGTCCGATCGTCTCCTACTAGTACGACCCGCGGATTTCCGATCTTCCACCGCGCCGCGTTATCTCATAATCGCCGTCGCCATTTATACGGCAATCACGGTCCATCGCGCCGCACCGAGAGCCGCGGACCTTTAAACGCGCCAGCCATATTTACGGCAATACCGCGACACCGCGCCGCGCCGAAACACGTGCTCGCCGCGTGCACCAGTCGCGAGCACCGATCCGCGTCACGCTACCGCGCGGACCACATAACACCGTGCGCTACAGCGCGACCCACGCGCGATATATCCACTCTTCGCACAACTGTATATATGTATATATTATCTGTTCATATTAATTTGTGTAATAAATTAAGTTGTTTGTTAAACTTGCGTCACGTTCTCTCAAACCCTTCGAACCCTGGAATCCGACGAGCTACGCCCGAGCGTTCGAGTTAACGGGTTGTTTTAAAAAAATTAATTAAATTATATTTTTTTGCATCAAAATTAGTTTTCAAGTTTGGAAGATATTGTCTTATAACAATTTCCATCTTGTAAAGGCATTCAAATGTCATTGACAAAAAAAGCGTGTTACGTCGAAAACATTTTAATTGAACAAATTTTGTATATTTTGAGATTGATTTGTATGTGAGAAATCCAGCAGAATTTAAACACAATTTACATGCAAAATTATATTTTGAAATACAAAACAGAATATATCCGGCAATGTGATATAATACATTTATTTCAATGTTCCCTAATTATATCCTTTGTGGAAAAATCAGGGACAGTAATATTTTGTTTTGTTTCATTCTCTCTTTTAATCAATGTCATAATTAATCAATGCCAAACTATTTTTAATGTCGGTTAACCTGAACTAACAATTAACTTTGTAGAATAGCTAACATCGAAGCGATTAGATCGCCGCCATTTTTTGTAGTTGGTCGTTGGATCGTCTCTAAAAAGGTTCTTTACCTCAGCCAGGATTCGAACTCCCCCATTCCGTGCGGGCGTCATACCAATTCGATCACCGAGGCATGTGATAATATTTATCGCAATAACCGATAAACTTTGTGAGAACGTCTTTTCAAGGTGACGTATAATAAATAAATATTATTCATGATCGTAAGTTACCTAGTGAGAAATAAATTTAAAAAATATATCTAAAGTTGCTAAACGGTCAGAGCTGGATCTTAATAACCAATCAATGAGCTACGTGCCGTTTTGGTTTGTCAGACTTTAACATTAACTTTTGTGAATACACAAGGTGTTAATGCAAAGTAACTCTTGAATATTCTCCCCGTTATATTGGCATACATTATTTAGTTTTTTCTTCGTATCCGCATTATGGAATCTATTACGTTAGTAGACATGAAACAAAAGAGGGCTTACATAAGACATAACAAATTCTCGTTATGACGTTACGGAACGCAAGCGCAAAGTAGTAGTGCTATGGGCCGTACAATCGCATAGAGTCACTCGAGAATCAAGATTCCACAATCACAGATAAAGATACTCGAGCTTTGAAACTTCTTATTTCAATCTTGATATGAAGCGGATAATTTCTTGATAATTTCAAAAATTTTAAAGTTCCTCAATTGCAGAATGAATTATCGCATCATGCTGCCCCACAGGTCACGGGAATTTTGCGTTAGGCGTTAGGCCTTCCCAAAATTAATCTTCCAGTTTTTTCAGGTGAATACGAGGACTAGTACACCTTCCATGATACATTTGACAAATTAATCCATTCGAATGATATATTCTGACGGACATTGAGAAATTCCATTATTTACTCATCGTTGAAGAGCAAGGCCACAAAAATCATCAAATCAATAAAGATTATCACAAACAACTATCAAGAAGCATGAAATGCATCTTGCGGAAAGGAGCGTTTCGATAACAAGCGATGGGTTAAGGTACAATTTCATGCGAGCGAAGAAAAGCTAGCGTTTACCCCTTCTCCATCAATTTTTGACAGAGATGGCTAAAATGGCTACATCCAGCGAAGAAACGCTAAAAGTTTGACTCAGTCGAACTTTTAGCGAAACAATGTTGACATCAAAGTGGGGTTATAAATCAGGGTAATAAAGTTAAGATATATTAATACTGAAAATGTTGCAAATTATAACTACTGCAAAGCGAAAAAAATCATAATTAAACTACAGTATTATCACATTATTTACTCATTGTCAGTTTTCTTGCTTTCTCATGCATGTTCCTATTTTATAATACTATATTTTATACCAGGTGAGGAGTGTTAAATGACGTCAAACTGGCATAATTGATATAAAAAATGATGTTTAATTACTACGTTTCGACCTCAGATTTGGGTCCTTATCAAGTAGATCTACAAATAAGTGATACAGGAATGTAACGATCGTTTCAGACACGGAAAAGTATATAATTACATTCAAGACTTACATTATTCAGTCCCGTATTCCGAAATACAAAGTGTTGGAAAAACGTTGAATTACATATAATTTGATTTAAAAAGAATATACAATTAAGTCGATCGGATAAAGACGTCAGTTGTTTGTGACAGCTACATTCGGACTGAGCGAGATGAAATTTGATTGTGTGACTTAGGGGGCAACTTAGTAATAAACAAATAAAATGAAAAGAAAGAAAAAGACGGTAAATGTACGTTGAAACCAGGTCAATGTACTAAAATGTAAGCAAAAAAGAATTAAAGGTGACGTCAGTAAGTGTATCTAAAATATTATAAATATTAATACGGTATGAAGAAGGCCAAATTTATAAAGTATAAATACAAATACGAAATAAATAAAGTAACGGACGATGACAAAAATAATTTAATAAATTAATAAAAAGAGGTAAGTCTAAAGACAGTCAATATAATAAAAAATGAAGGCCAGGTGAACGGATAAAACAAAGTAAAAATATAATAAAAAATTCAATAAATAACGGACGGTAACAAAATAAATTAATTGGGAGAGATAAGTCAAAAAACGCAGTCAATATAATAAGAAACAATGATGAAAAGTAAGGGATGTGTTATGTGAACTATAAGATATTAAGCAATCTGTCATAAATCGCCGTTAGGTTCTCAGTGTCCTTCTGTGAGTTGATTGCCGAATTGCATTTTTTGATGAACAGCATCTCTGCTATTTCTCTTTTTCTTGTGTGTGTTTCTTTGTGCAGAATTTTTGGGTTGTCCCAGTCAAAATCGTGACCATACGATAATCTGTGATTTGTGACAACGGAATGATTTGATGTATGTTTTTTGATGTTACTTTGGTGTTCTTTTAACCGGGTTACTAAATATCGTTTTGTTTGACCAATGTAACACGCGTTGCAATTCGAGCAATCAATCTCGTACACTAACTCTGTTTGTTTCAGAACACTAAGCGTGTCTTTTCCTTTCTTCCTTATTTTGTTACCGTCCGTTATTTATTGAATTTTTTATTATATTTTTACTTTGTTTTATCCGTTCACCTGGCCTTCATTTTTTATTATATTGACTGTCTTTAGACTTACCTCTTTTTATTAATTTATTAAATTATTTTTGTCATCGTCCGTTACTTTATTTATTTCGTATTTGTATTTATACTTTATAAATTTGGCCTTCTTCATACCGTATTAATATTTATAATATTTTAGATACACTTACTGACGTCACCTTTAATTCTTTTTTGCTTACATTTTAGTACATTGACCTGGTTTCAACGTACATTTACCGTCTTTTTCTTTCTTTTCATTTTATTTGTTTATTACTAAGTTGCCCCCTAAGTCACACAATCAAATTTCATCTCGCTCAGTCCGAATGTAGCTGTCACAAACAACTGACGTCTTTATCCGATCGACTTAATTGTATATTCTTTTTAAATCAAATTATATGTAATTCAACGTTTTTCCAACACTTTGTATTTCGGAATACGGGACTGAATAATGTAAGTCTTGAATGTAATTATATACTTTTCTGTGTCTGAAACGATCGTTACATTCCTGTATCACTTATTTGTAGATCTACTTGATAAGGACCCAAATCTGAGGTCGAAACGTAGTAATTAAACATCATTTTTTATATCAATTATGCCAGTTTGACGTCATTTAACACTCCTCACCTGGTATTTCCCATCACTGGCAAAAAGAAGACACTCACACTATATTTTATAATACTATTTTATAATACGTTAGCTTTCAAAAATTTATGGGAAGTAGAAGATGATAATAATTTATTTGGAAAAGTACAATTGTCTGGTACATTTTAATAAAATCTGTTTATTTTTATTTTATTTTATTTATTTATTTATTATTATAGTTCTATTATTTTGCCATTGCTCCCTCGGAAATCTGTCAAGTTCTCAGTTTATTGCAAGTAAATAAAAAGCCAACGAAAACACGCTCCATGAAAAGGTTAGGAGACGAAAGCGAACAGGGTTTCAACACTGCTTTACTTTGCGATGGAGTGGAGATAAACGCTAGCTTTTCTTCGCTCGCATGAAATTGTACCTTTATCCAGGAGCATATTAAAGCTATCTTCGATACACCTGTAGTCATGAAAGAAAATCATCTAGCTTTACGAATTACTTAAGAGGCCTTCATTTGCGCACAGTACAATTGGACACGTTGCGCACCATGCTATTAGACACATAAAGTTGCGCACCGTTTGATTGGACACGTAACAATTGCGCACCGTTCAACTGGACACCGTTGCTTTTGGACATAACACATAAATAATTATATAGTTTAGTCTCTTCACCTTCAGAAATCGATAAAAATAGGCTTATTCGATAAATAGGCTTATTGTGTTTTTGCTCAAAACAAGAGAATTTGGTAGAAAAAAACGTTGTTCTGCTCTGCAAAGCGAGATATTAATCGTTAAAGTTGGCGCCTATTAGAAAATCTGTCATATCGACGAAACACGCACGCACGCATACCAAAAGAGGATACGGGGGTCTTTGGCTCTCCACCCGCACCTCTCCCTCGCCGGGTAAAACTCGCTTCGCGTGGAAAGTCGCATGAGCATTCTCCCTTGTCTGGCGAAACTTACTTCGCGTGTAAAGTTGATTACCCGAAGATTTAATAGCTATGATCATTTATCATTAAAATCTATATTTGAAATTTGCACTTTTTTTGCATGCATATGTGACCATGGAGTATGCACATGTGTTCACAGGACGTGTTTATCGTTTATGTCGCTATGTTTTATCGATATGACAGATTTTCTAACCTGAATAGTCGCAAACTTTAATGATTAATATCTCGCTTCACAGAGCAGAGCAACGCTTTTTTGCCAAATTCTTTCATTTCAAGCAAAAACGCCTCAAATAAGTATTTTCATTGATTTTTGAGGTGAAGAGTCTAAACTGTATAATTACCTATGTGTTATGTCCAAAAGCAACGATGTCTAATTGAACGGTGCGCAATATCAAAGTGTCCAATCAAATGGTGCAACTTTATGTGTCTAATAGTACGCGCAATAGCAACGTGCTCAATTATATTGTGCGCAAATGAGCCTCTCCCGAATTACTTGACACAATTCTTAAACACTTGCAAGCACTCAAGGCTCTTAATCGACCTACTCATGAATGGGGGGATCATTGATATATTCACATCCAAATTGGATGTAGCAACAAACAAAACTTGGGAGATCAGTCTTCCTGACAAATATTTATGAGACTTAAAATCTTTACTAGATTTTCTTTCGATGCGCTGCCAGGCTGTCGAAGCAATACATAATAGTAAGTACAATGATTCAGCAAATAAGGTTTCTTAAAAACTTGTCAATAGAAGCAAGAGTAAAGCCTGCGGCACACGATACAATTTTTCGTACTGGATTGCTTACGAGAACCAATTAGGATTAAGCTTTAAGTCACTTGATCTAAAATTCTGCATCCTTATTGGCTCTCGTAAGCAAATCAGTACGAAAAATTGTACCGTGTGTCGCAGGCTTAACATAGTTGCAACTTCTAGTTTTAAGGCTTTCATGGCCATTGATATCGTTAATCAATTAGAATGTTTTAATTGATTGGCTGACCAAATCAACCCCCCTCTCTCCACCAGGAACAACGGGGGTATATAAGGCTTATATAACTACCGCAACCGAAGAGAGCTCAGAATCGGAGCTCCTAGCCCTGATGATGCAAGCTGCAATGTTCGTGAAACGTCGGCAAAGTGCCCAACATGCACGTGGCATCCATCCGGAAACCCTCTCGGTTAACGATATCAATGGCCACGAAAGCCTTAAAACTAGAATAAAACGCCTTCACGGAAAGGTTATCCTAGGGTCAGTAAATTTATTTACCAAGCTCAGGAAGTCCTTGAACGTCCAACTGTGCTCCTTAGCATTTTTAAAACGGTGCCGTGACCATCAGGTGGTACCTAAATGCTTTCAATTAAAAAACCCTTTGCCAACCTCCAGCCAGGCAAAAGTCATCCTACGACAAGCATCTTTACGGTTAGTCAAGGAAAGAATCTCGGCAACCAAGAAAAGCATAGCCGAGACCTCCCAAAAACTTTTTGCGTTACACCTTTCTCTTTCTGACTCTCTGAAGCCGGAGCTGTGGCAAACACTTGATTGTATTACATACGAACAAGCTGTCCGCTCTGCTGAGGCGAGAAAACAAAAACAGAAAAAAAATATAATAAAATCATTCCACAGATTGAAACCCCGTCTCCAACACACACAGTCAAGAATCTTAGCAATCAACTCCTGTCCCCATCCGAAATTTCTGTATTTTTAAAAGGACACAATTTCGCGGTCACTCCCACTAGCATTTCTACGGAAGAAATTATCAGTCAAATTGAAACGGCTATCTTCCATCTCCCACCTGAAGCAAGCAACGACATTAGACAACGGTCAGTCAACATCCTCCGCAAGGCAAAACTTCCCAGCCAAAACATCAGCAGAGAAGAACGCTTGGCACTCCGAAATTTGAGACAGAATAATAACATTCTAATTCTGCCGGCGGATAAAGGAAATGCCACAGTGGTAATGGACAAGGAAGACTACTGTAATAAGGTCAATGCTATGCTCTCGGATTGCAACGTTTATAAAAAAACTTAAACGCAACCCGACCTCCACCATAGAGAAAAAAATCCTCTCTCCTCAAGAATGCAGGTCTCTCTCCCGAAACTATTAAATACCTAATCCCCCGGGCATCCTCGGCTCCCAGACTCCCACTCTACGGTCTTCCTAAGATTCATAAAGAATCAGTGCCCCTATTGTCAGCAATATCGGTGGATACCTACCAATTAGCTCGCTACCTCACCAAACCTCTCCAAGAACTCACTGGTCTCAAGGATTCTCACATCAAGAACTCTATCGATTTTGTGAGCAAAATTGCAAAAATCAAAACAAAACCCAATGACATCCTGGTAAGTTTTGATGTGGTTTCATTGTTCACAAATGTCCCAGTCCAGGATACATTGGACATTATTAAAAAGTCCGATAGACTCCCTGCCAACCTCTTTCCATTAATAGAACATTGCCTAACCTCGACCTACTTCCAGTTTCAAGGAGAGTTCTTTGAACAAACTTCTGGAGCAACAATGGGATCCCCTATTTCCCCTATCATTGCGAACATCTTCATGGAACATTTCGAAAACGAAATCCTGAAGAACGCACCCCTTAAACCCTCCATGTGGTTCCGATATGTAGATGACACATTTGTTATATAGAGCCACGGCAGAAAAACTCTCCCACTCTTTCTCGCTTTTCTCAACTCCCAACACCCGAACATTAAGTTCACATTGGAGGTAGAACAAAAGAACCAAATCCCCATTCTAGATGTGTTGGTTCGAAGAAACGGAGATGGCACCTTAGGCCATCAGATTTATCGAAAACCAACCCACACTGACCGGTATCTTCACGCAACCTCCCATGATCATCCCTCGCAAAAGAATTCAGTTATCAGTTCGTTGATATACAGAGCTCTCACAATCTCTGAACCAACTTCCCTGGATAAAGAATTAAAACATCTTAATCAGGCCTTGACTAAGAATGGGTACAACAGCAAAAGCATCAATCAGACAACCAGGAGATTGAGGAACAAAATCTCTAGTCTCAACAACACCGAAACACTAGATGAAGAGAGAGAAAAGAAAAAGACGGCTGTCCTTCCGTATCTTCAAGGTACGACGGAGCGCATAGGCAGAATTTTGAATAAACATAACATTAGAGTGATCTTCAAGCCCCAAAAGAAGATTTCTCAGTTACTCCCAAATCCCAAGGATCAAAGACCACGTCTGGAAACAGGTGTCTACAAAATACCTTGCGCCTGCGGTAAAGTGTACATAGGAGAAACCGGGAGGAAGATCAGTACACGGATCAAGGAACACCAGCGGTGTGCCAAATACAGTCACTTTTCTCAATCAGCCTTAGCTGAACATTGGATGGAGACTGGACATTCTGTGCAGTACGGTAAGTCCACCAGACTGGCCCCTTTACAAAGCTATTTCTCTAGAAAATATCGTGAAGGTCTGGAAATTTTGAAACATCCTGACAACCTCAACCGTGACAAAGGTCTTCAAGTAAATCCTATTTGGCATACCGTCCTCCCGGGTTTTTTAATTGATCGGCCGATCAATTAAAACATTCTGATTGGCTGATCAAACCACCCTCCCCTCTCTCTACCAGAGACAACGAGGTATATAAGGACTACTGCAACCGAAGAGAGCTCAGAATCGGAGCTCCTAGCCCTGATGATGCAAGCTGCAATGTTTGCGAAACGTCGGCAAAGTGCCCAACACGCACGTGGCATCCATCTGGAAACCCTCTCGGTTAACGATAATTGCAACTGTTGCTACCTATGATTTAGTTTATCCGCAAAGACAAGCATCACCTAAAGTCACTAGATATATAAAGTACCGCAATTATCTGCCATTTTGGTTCCATTATCGCGGTAATTTAAAATGTACATTTTTATATAAATGTACATTAAAAAGGAAAATAATAAATACTAACAAAAAAACATTATCCAATTTCTTTTATTTGTTCTAACATTTTAAAACAGATTTTTTCATTGCAACGCTACGACTAGACTTAGCGACCGCATTTTTCATTTCACAATCTTTTTTCAAAACAAAATGAATTCTTGCAATTACAAACGTCTTAAGTAGTTTGTACATAATATTGTGGCATGATAGAATAAAAGATGTCGAATACATTTGTAAACATTTATCTACAAACTCAGTAGGATTTAATTTATTGGACAGTAAATTAGTCTCATGTTGTCGAAATAATACTTTGCACTTATAAATAATATTATATACATCGATAGTAGGAAAGCATAATACATTTTTCTTATATTCTTGTAATTTTGTGAAAAGACATATATTATTATTGGCATCATTATTTGTATCAATAGTCACGAGTATATCAAAACATGTGGAGCAATGTTTATAATTTTTATTTATTTTTAATATTAATGCACATGTCAAATGATACAAGGCAGTTTGTGTTACGTCATTTAAAGTACTTTCAGTTCCAATTAACGGAATGTATACTTCATCCCATATGTTATTTTCAATGCTCTCTATTTTCTTTAATAAATTTAGTATTGCAAAAGGACGGAACAGTTTTCTCTCATCTTCTCATTTGTTTTCAAACTGATCTTCGCTAAAATGTATCTGCACAATTACGTAATAATTATTACTGTAATACATTATTTCAAGCAATTATATAATTCATTATATTAATATAATATTATTATGTATACTTTACAAATTACAGCCCTTTCCGGTAATGTATCTTTTCCTATTAATTTTAGCCATTCTACTCATCGTTCATTATTTTTATTGCCTGTTGCAAGCAAAATAAGCGAAATCCTTTTTCACTGTGATTTTTACACAAATCAACGCAGCAACCTGACATTTTGATGTTTTTCTTCATACAACAGTTATGTTTTTACGCAATACACCAAAATGTGGTTAGGACAATTCGTACTTTTTGTAGTTAAGTTACACAAAGTGTACACTTTGTACACTTTTTGATGCCATTTTGACTCCAACTGGCTCAAGGATTGGTGCTACGGATTGCGGTACTTATTATCTAGTGACTTTAGCATCACCCATATTATTGTGACATCTTTCTTAAGTTGCCAGTAAACAAGAGACTACGGGCACAGATTAATAGACAGATAGCCAATGGTCCCTGTTAAGGGGATGCTAGCGTTGTCTGTTTTACCAACAAAATTACCAAAATTTTCTAACACACGGCATTTTATATTGGCTGTATAGAATTAAAAATCCTTTTCTAGTATTAAAGTATACACCTAAATGAAGTGCGCTTGCCTCCTATATACATTGAAAAAGACAAAAAGTAATAAAATGTATAAATTCACATATCCATTTACCGACTTTCTAAATTAACATGGCGTCTCGATCTGTCAACTCGTGAAAATATTCGCTTTGTATAAAAGTTATGTAGCTTTTATGCATAAAACAATACCCAAGCGCATTGTAGATGGCCCAATAGAACATTGTAAAATTGTATAAACTGAGCCCAGTGGTCTAATTAATAAATGCCATGTGTTAGAAAATTTTAGTCTCTGTGCGCCCGAAATATCGGTAAAACAGAGTGAAAAAAGGTACAAATTTAGTTCATAGATATTGTAGAGGGTGTTGCAATCAGGAGCGAAAATCGCACATCACGCACACGAGGAAAAAGCCCATGTACGTGTGCGCTCGACGTTCGGCTAGCTTCGGCTAGCTGGAAGAACGCAGACATATCTTTTGTCTCCTTCTCTCTCTCTCGCTATAGCTGACACGCTTGGGGATCGAGATTCGAGAATTATATATCTTACAAGGAGACAGTCAAGCTTCCCACCTGGAATTTAGTTGAATATCATATATGTTTTTATACTCTTCCTACTAATATACTAATATATTTACTTTTTTAATTAATATATTAAAATTAAACCTATATTAATATCATAAAAAATATTATAAGACACGTTGAAAAAAAGTAAATACATTAGTATATTAGTAGGAAGAGTATAAAAACATATATGATATTCTAAATTCCAGGTGGGAAGCTTGACTGTCTCTTTGTAAGAAATATAATTGTCTCTTTGTTGTTGGCCATCTCGCTTGCTCCTCATTCGTTTTTCTCTCTCGCTTTCCTCAAGCTCCAGCATCGAAAGATTTTAAAGAGCTCACTTATCTATGAAAAGTAAACATCGAATAAAATGAAACCTAGAACATTTATTTTGCATTTTATTGATTTGAAAATAATTTTAATGGATTAATGGCATTTTTACGATTAAAATGACACCAAACATGACATAAATCGGATTACTTTTAATTAAATATGTACCTATGATTAATTTAGTTAAAAATTATCCAATTTATATCCCCCAGTGAGAAATGACCATCGAATTGATATCAAACTAATCGATGCAATTTAAATCAATTCGACGTCAATTCGATGTCGACTCGATAGATCTCTTCTCACTGGATCGTGCTTATTAGTGTGATTTTAATCGCAAATATCTTATTAATCCAATGAAATTATTTTTAAGTATATATATATATATATATATATATATATGTATATATATACTATATACAATGTGGATAGAGCAATTTATATATATACAATATTATGTATAATCTAATACATAAATATATATTGTTGCGCCCGCGCCCGATTATCCGGTACGAATGAAGATGCGTACCGGAGGATGTTTCCTGTTCCCTGGCGACGCCTGTTTACGCGTTGCCAGGCGCGTTGTCATGTTGTTGTTGTTGACTGAGCTGTCAAACTAAACGGACGCTTGTATTATTCTTTCGGCATTAAAACCGTTCTTTAATTAATTACCGGAGTGTTTATTCCGCCTCGGCGGGGAGTGCAGTGAGCGCGAGTGTGCGTGCGCCGGTGTCATTACTTTTCGGCGCGGAGGCGCAACAATATACATGTATACTTATGTAATAATGTAAAATAAATATATACCATTATGTACGTATGTATGTATGTATGTATGTATAAAATTTATAATGCGAAGATATGTCCGTATTCTTCTAGCTGGCCGAGCGCCGAGCACACACGTACACGGCTTTTTCCTCGTGTGCGTGATGTAGCGCACACGAGTAAAAAGCCATGTACGTGTGCGCTCAGCTAGCTAGAAGAACACAGACATATCTTCTGTCTCCTTCTCTTTCTTTCGCTATAGCTGACGCGCTCGGAAAGGAAAAAGCCGTATACGTGTGCGCTTGGCTAGCTAGAAAAGCGCAGACATCTTCCGTCTCCTTCTCTCTCTCGCTACGGCTGACACGCTTGGCTATCGAGATTCGAGAACTATATTTCTTACAAGGAGATGGTCAAGCTTCCCACCTAAGATTTAGCTAAATTTCAGTATGTTGTTACATACTGATACCTTTCCTACTAACATAATATATGGTACAATAACGCGTACGTATTATTTTACAAGAAATAATTGTAAAGTTAGTCATGTACTTAATCTACCGATTCGATAAACCTCGTTTTAAAGCAATGAGCGTGGTCGTGTTAGTAAGTCGAACGGCTAGAACGCTGGAGATCTCAAGTTCGAAACAATTCTTTTTTTCTATTTCTTTTTAAATTTTTTAAAAATGTGTCTAAATAATTTATTATGCAATATATTAAACCTATATTATTCCTTACAAAATATTATATAAATGTAATATTAAAAAAATAAAACATTATAAAATAAAATATAAAATATTATAATTATATATAATTTTATTATATAAATATAATATTTTTTAACGATTAATATAGGTTGAATATATTGCATAATAAATTATTTAGACACATTAAAAAAAATTTTTTTTAAGAAATAGAAAAAAAAGGATTGTTTCGAACTCGTGATCTTTAGCGTTCTAGCCGCTCGACTTACTAACACGACCACGCTCATTGCTTGAAAAGTAGGTTTATCGAATCGGATTACGTACATGACCAAGGGCCAATTCGACCAAACTCCGATTGACTCAATCGTTGATTAAAGGATTGCCAACATGACAAAATGGAAATTCAGTATGATCAGCTGTAAATCACCAATAGTTTTTAAAAAAGATCCAGTTGCATAAAATCTAAGAGTAACCATTAATTGAATTGAAGGTGGAATGGCATTATTGCTATTAAAATATAAAAACATAAATTTAGTATACCTGCACTGTATTTTTTTATGTATTATGTAGAATATTCATACACATACCAATCGGTTTTATGTTGTGTTTCACCTTGAATCTTTCTAATAGCACCATGAAATTATGTCTTGATATTACAAATCTTTCTTTGAAAGAAATTTCATCACAAAATTTCAAATAATTGATACGTGATCTAATTACACGTGGTCTTTGTCGATTTTCTTGAAAATATTCGTCGTATTCATCATATTCGTATTTGTCTAACAAAAGGGGCGCGTTCAAGATATAATTAATACCTCTATCCATATTATTTTAATTTTTTTTCTGTTATACAATACTACATAAAAAGATGTGTAACGAAAGATTAGAGGTTAGGGTTATATCGCCAGAAATAATGATCATACTGAATTTCCATTTTGTCATGTTGGCAATCCTTTAATCAACAATTGAGTCAATCGGAGTTTGGTCGAACTGGCCCTAACTTTACAATTATTTTTTGTAAAATAATGGTACGAGTTATTGTACCATATATTATATTAGTAGGAGAGGTATCTGAAAGATCTGGACCGCGGTCTCACTCTGAGTTGAAAGACTGTGGTGGAAGTTTTACTTATCTGATGAAATAGCCGATATGGTATCCGAGTTTATCAGGAAGCCGGAAATCAGGGTTTTGAACGGGTGATTGTCTGAATAATACACTGGCTTGATTAATATACATATATAACACTGAATGTAATGTATTTAACACATGAAAGTAAAGACGTTTTACAAGATAACTGATTACTGGTTTAACTCGATACCGATTTTATTACTGAGGAACTCTCGCAGAACTGTCGACCGAACCGTTCCGCTGCTCGAAGGAGAGTCTTCGATTGGAATGCGAGCACCCCTTATATATTCCTTCGAAGGTCTTAAGGCCATCGCACACAACTTCCATAACTGTAAGCATAAGACGTAACGTAAGAATTAGCCAATGAATGAGCGTATAGACCAATGGAACCTTGACCTATACGCTCATTCATTGGCTAATTCTTACGTTACGTCTTATGCTTACAGTTATGGAAGTTGTGCGCGATGGCCTTTACACGGTATTGACACGTGATCCCTTTGTGGAGCCTCGCGCTCTCACGTGTCGCTCGCGTGACATTCGCCGTTTCGGCGGTTCGTATACCGTGCGCGCGGGCGCTCGCTGCGCCGATCAGCTGATTATCTTACATATCAGTATGTAACAAAATACTGAATTTAGCTAAATCTCAGGTGGGAAGCTTGACCATCTCCTTGTAAGAAATATAGTTCTCGAATCTCGATCGCCAAGCGTGTCAGCCGTAGCGAGAGAGAGAGAGAGAGAGAGAGAAGGAGACGGAAGATATGTCTACGCTCTTCTAGCTAGCCAAGCGCACACGTACATGGGTTTTTTCCTCGTATGCGAAAGCGTAGCTTAGAGTTTATAGATAATGTAGAAAATCGACGGATTTAAAAACTCCGGTAAATTACCATTTTTAGTTCCATCTAGATGAGGGCGCTTTCCTGTCGAAGTTCGGCCGTCTCGTTAGCATCCCCTTAAGGCGAGACCAGCACTTCTCACTGGTTTCAGCGCCATATGGTAGTTTTCGTAGCGGCCAAGTAACGTACAGTAACTACGTTTCTAAGATAAAGCAGATCAGGTTTTCGAACGAAGTTACCTCTCTCGGTTTGGGTCCGGACTAAGTATATCCGATTTTATCGACACATTTCGCCTCTGGTTTGAATCCGGGCTAAAGATTTCGCCCTTGGTTTGAGTCCGGACTAAGTATATCCGATTTTACCCACACATTTCGCCCCTGGTTTGAGTCCGGGCTAATTAACTACAAGACGAGAGAGAGAGAGAGGGGGGGGGGGGGACGAGAGAGCGAGAGACGAGAGATTTAGAGAGGTGAGAGATTTACAACCTTCTCCTTCGCACGCCGTACATCGGTAGCAAATATTTCAAGTGATCGGAGTCGAGAAACCGATTTTCTTTTCCTCTAGTTCAAGATTTTTGTTGTGTTAATAATTAATTAAATAATTTGTTAATAATTAATTAAATAATAAAGAAATTTAAACTTTTGTGGAAATTGGCAATTTGTTATTAATTTAAGATTTTATTGATCTAACTCTTTTATTAAAATTATTACATGTATGACTTTTCAACCTGTAATTTAGATCCTTTTTAAGTGACTATTTATTACAGCAAATTGAATCAATAAATAAATGTAGCAATATATACATACATACATACATACATTCTTACAGTGTAGGAAAAGTAGTAAAGTTTGAAATGTTGATCAACATCCAATAAAAATTCTTTTTAGTATAGTAAGATATCTTACTAATAAATTCAAAACTTGGAAGCTTTTAGTAAGATATCTTACTATACTAAAAAGAATTTCTATTGGATGTTGATCAACATTTCAAACAATTACTACGCTAACTAACACGATTTGAACACCTCTTGCAACCGATTAATGGCCTGGTTAAAGATTATAAAGATTTATTTGTTTCAGATAAAACACTTTGTATCTTCTAAACAAATCGATCAAATTTAAAAAATCAAACGTAAAATTATAGAGAATTGAGAGACCTTTCCAATGATATATTACTTGATTACTCGATTACTCGACCCCCCTTCCCTTAAAAATTTTTAAGGGTTGCCACCCCCACCTAGGGGGTGGAAGTTGAGGGTAAGAGTTTTACGTCAATAGATGTCCCCTTTCCTATAATAATTGATATGTTTTTGCATTTTTTCAAAAAATCATTTTTGTAAGAGTTATTCAGTTTGTTTCCTTTTCGATGGTCCACCTTGTATATATATATATATACATACATATACAGGGTGATCCGAAATAACCTTCCATCTGTAAAATGACGTATTCCTGACACAATTCTAAGACGATTTTTCCTTTATCAAAATTTGATTTGAAACTTACTTTTCGAGTTATAAGCAAAAATAGATAGGAAATCACGCGTCGAGTACAGAAGGCAGGCAGGAGCGGTGCACCGCGAGCGTAATGCGGGTTCAATTGACCGCCCGACGGGTGATTACCACCGCGTGAGTCGCTATTTTAATCTTATGACATAAAATTATGCTTTAAATAAAATTTTGATGAAGAAGAAAGTGTCTTAGAATTATATGAGGAATACGTTCCTTAAAATAAACTTACTTTAATAACAAAATTACTTTAATAACTTTAATAACAAAAAGTTGTTCCGGTTCGCCGGCCGTTGAATGCTGCAATCAGCTGATTGCTACACGCGTGTGTGTAATGCGTGTGTGCGTAAAAAAGAGAGAGAGAGAGAGAGAGAGAGGGAGGGAAGGAGGGAGAGACATTCATACACATACACGCATACACTTTTTTTTTCACTCTCTTTCTCTCTTTTACACAAACACTTATGCACTCTCATTCAGTCACTCATTTACTCACTCACTCACCTGCTTACTCACCTTGTAGCAGCGTAGCGAATCCTCATGCTACGTGTTAATTGCTGCTCTGTTATGATTAAGTTGTAGAGACACATCAAAACTTTTTGTAAATTAATCTCACAAATTACTCTCACTCAATTAACACAATACAGATTATGCGATAACGAATTCACTGATTTACTGACTCACTACTGCTTCACCGATACCAAAAATTACTTTAAAAGAAACGCGAATGCACATGACTCGACGCGAAGCGACGGACCGCGGAAACTGCGCGACCACCAGGGTTATGTTGCACGAGAATCTTGTGCCGATCACGCGCCACGCGCAAGTTGCAGCGCTAGTCAACTGTCAACATAACCCTGGTGGTCTGTATTGTGTTAATCGAGTGAGAGTAATTTACAAAAAGTTTTGATGTGTCTCTACAACTTAATCATAACGGTGCAGCAGTTAACACGTAGCATGAGGATTCGCTACGCTGCTACAAGGTGAGTGAACAGGTGAGTGAGTGAGTAAATGAGTGACTAAATGAGAGAGTGCATAAGTGTTTGTGTAAAAGAGAGAAAGAGAGCGAAAAAAAAGTATATGCGTACGTGCGTGCATGTGTATGAATGTCTCTCCCTCCTTCCCTCCCTCTCTCTCTCTCTCTCTTTTTTTTATGCACACACGCATTACACACATCGCGTGTAGCGATCAGCTGATTGCAGCGTTCAACGGCCGGCGAACCGGAACAACTTTTTGTTATTAAAGTTATTAAAGTAATTTTGTTATTAAAGTAAGTTTATTTTAAGGAGCACGTATTCCTGACATAATTCTAAGACACTTTCTTCTTTATCAAAATTTTATTTAAAGCATAATTTTATGTCATAAGATTAAAATAGCGACTCACGCGGTGGTAATCACCCGTCGGGCGGTCAACTGAACCCGCGTTACGCTCGCGGTGCGCCGCTCCTGCCTGCCTTCTGTACTCGACGCGTGATTTCCTAACTATTTTTGCTTGTAACTCAAAAACTACGCATCAAATCAAATTTTGATAAAGGAAAAATCGTCTTAGAATTGGGTCAGGAATACGTCATTTTACAGATGGAAGGTTATTTCGGATCATCCTGTATATATATATACAGGGTGTCCCATTATAAAACATCCACGCAAATTACTCCGAAGATAAGGGTGATAGCAAAAAATGATCTTAACAAACGTTGTAGGATTAAAAGGGGGCCAACTGAGGGTGACCTTGACTTTGATCTCGCAGTTGATTTTCAAGGTCATTTGAAGGTCAGAGTAATTTTTTTAAATGGAAACCTTTATTTTTGACACCGGATTCGAAAAGAGCGGAAAATTTTACGTCAGAAATGATATTTTAAATTTTTTTTTGTGTGACCTTGAGAAGGTTAAATGAGGGTCAAATGTTGAAAAACTGCTTGCTGATTGTTTATTTAAATTTATAGGCGAAATAAACGTTATAAAAGTACCTTTAGCAGGTAGATCAAGCTCAAATGTGCCAACAATCGTGACCATTTTGACCTTGAGGTCAATTTTCAAGGTCATTTAAAGGTCAGAGAGATTTTTATAAACTCTTATTTTTGACACCGGATTCGAAAAGAGCGGAAAATTTTACGTCAGAAAAAATATTTTAAAGTTTGTTGGTGTGACCTTGAATAGATCAATTCAAGGTTAAATATTCAACAAGCATTCAAAAGCTGTTGCTTACATGTGCTAACCTTACTTTAGCTTTAAAACCACCACGCAAATTACTCCGAAAATAAGGGTAATAGCAATACCGAATTCGAGTTATCAATTTTTAAAGTTGTAGCTTTTAACACGTAAGATATAGGTAAAACGTCTGCTCAAGTGATTTATCAATTCGTAGCGACAATAATACTTGCTCGATTTTTTTTAAAAACTAGGATACAGTGCAGGATAATGCTAGAAATAACATTTAAAGAAACAAGGATTATTAGCAATTGCCGTTTTTGAATTATTGAAGTTCAAAGTGGTGTATCCGACATAATTTTTAAGAGTTTAAAGCATTTTGAGCGCAAATCGATTAACTGATGAACGTTCTTAAAATTGTTTTTAAATTGTACATACTTATACCGGCAACAAAAATTAAATTTTTTCTTGTTAAAAAATTGTACCTCACTTACATGTGTTGTGTACCATATATGTAAGTCTGAAATCTCTTATTCTTATTCTTGTCCTGACCGTCCAATACCGTCCAATATTGACCGTCGCTTGATAGTATGTACATATAATAACATCTAATTTATTTTGTCGTATGTTGACAAATGTTCTCATACATTTGAAACTCTTTTTTGCGATCGTTATTATCGTTAAAAAAATGCCTGACTATGCTTCTGCTAATGAAATTATTGACATTCTTCTTATTTTAGGAGAATGTCGACGAAACTATCGAGAGGCAGCAAGACTGTATCGTGCTCGATTCCCTCAAAAACAACATCCTAATCATACGGTAATACGTGACATTGAACTACGCGGTCGACAAGGAATTTTTGTTCGAAGAAAGAGGGCACTGAATGAACACGATTATGAATATAATCCTCGCTTTATTGCTGTTCTAGCCATGGTACATTTAAATGTTCACGTCAGTTTACGCGAAATCGAGTTAACAATGGGCATTCCAAGATCTACGGCCAGTAGATATTTACGACTTGCGCGTTATCATCCTTATCACATTTCTTTAAATCAAGCTTTAACTGAGGAAGATCATCGACGGAGAATAACATTTTGCCAATGGGCAACGCAACAAATTACTGATGATGAAAATTTCTTCAACGATGTTCTTTTTAGTGATGAGACTACATTTGAGAGTACTGGTGTGTTGAATCGCCATAATTGCCACTATTGGTCTCCTGTTAATCCTCATTGGATGCAAGAAGTTAATCATCAGCATCGCTGGAGTGTAACAGTATGGTGTGGCATTGTTAACGGATATCTAATTGGACCTTATTTTTTTGAAGGTAACGCAACTCAACACACTTATTTACAGTTTCTCAGAGAGGAACTTCCACTTTTGCTAGAAAACGTTGATCTTCATACAAGAGCCAGGATGTGGCTACAACAAGATGGCGCTCCTCCACATTATGCCAGAATTGTCAGAGATTTTCTTAACGAAAGGTTCAACAACCGATGGATTGGTAGAGGAGGCCCTATAGCATGGCCACCAAGATCTCCAGATCTGACATCTCCAGACTTTTATTTATGGGGCTATCTAAAAAATACAGTCTACCGCAACAGACCAACTATAAGAGCTGATTCAAAGGGTTACGCAAGCCTGCTTAAATATTCCACGTCAAGTATTATTAAATACTATTAGGAACTTTGAAAGAAGAATAGAATATTGTCAACAAGTAAATGGTGAAACTTTTGAGCATTTTCTTCATTAAATGGTGACTGAAACATTTGGACTCTATGACTAAATGCACATGGAAGCGTGGAATTTTCAATGTTTTTTCAACTGTCTAGACTTATCCCCGATCTTGCCTTAAGTGACCGAGTCATCTTCGATCTTGCCTTAACTAGCCGAATCATCCCCGACCTTGCCTTAAATGGCCGAGTCATCTTCGATCTTGCCTTAACTGGCCGAGTCATCTTCGATCTTGCCTTAAATGGCCGAGTCATCCCCGACCTTGCCTTAAATGGCCGAGTCATCTTCGATCTTGCCTTAAATGGCCGAGTCATCTTCGATCTTGCCTTAAATGGCCGAGTCATCTTCGATCTTGCCTTAACTGGCCGGGTCATCTCTGACCTTGCCTTAAATGGCCGAGTCATCTTCGATCTTGCCTTAAATGGCCGAGTCATCTTCGATCTTGCCTTAACTGGCCGAGTCATCTTCGATCTTGCCTTAAATGGCCGAGTCATCCCCGACCTTGCCTTAAATGGCCGAGTCATCTTCGATCTTGCCTTAACTGGTCGGGTCATCCCCGATCTTGCCTTAAATGACCGGATCATCGACAAACTTGCCTTACCATAAAAATAATGAAGTTTTAAACACTTGATCTTAATTAAATTAATGTTAATTAAGTTAATATCAATTAACTTAATTAAATTGCATGAGAAATAAGAAGGCCACTAGAAGCATCAATCGAGCCTAAAGGATGTTATAACAAAAAATATATAAATTAAATCGCTCAAGTTTTATTCAAACTAAAACATATAAAACAAATTGAACGTTTCGACTACACTGAGTCTTCTTCAGCAATAAAAAAATAGTCATAAGGACTGTTAATACGTATAAACGTGTTCGAACCTAAAACGGTTAATATAACTATATGACATATGAATACATGTATGATTAAAAAAATAGACTAATGTAATCGATAGAACAAACAGATATATATATATGAAAATGAACCGCGTAAGCGAGAATATAGAAGTAAAATAAGAATAAATATAACAGTACGCGAACATTACGTAGACAACTCATCGGTAACATACAGTAACGATAACAATAACCTAAGGTCAATGAACCGTATGGCACGACGATCTCAACGGTGACATGCGATCAAGTCCGTAAAAGAAGCATGATGACAATTTATTCCTCGTTTTTTGGCGAGAATATGTAAGTTGGACCATGCCGACGTTTCCCTCCTTGAAACCATGCGACCGTCAGTGTTGTTAATTAAGAATGTGGGAGCAACGCATTCTAAGAGTATACAGAGATAAAAATAAAATCTTAGTTAAAATGTCATGATCAAGAAAACCGTCGTGATAAGCTGCACTTATCATGAGACAAGAGAAGCCAAAGTAACGAAACCGAAAAAATATAAAAGAGTTAATACCTGTCAAAAATTAAAACCAAAATTGCGGATGTCAAAATATAAAAAACAATAAGTAGAAGTCAGACACATGTTAATCCGAAGAAGTCTAAACGGTTACTGTTATCGGCATTTGGAAAACTTTAAAAATCATGACATTTTCAAGACAAGAGCGCTGCGCGCAAGGTATTCAGGGTGGGGATGCGACCGACAAATCGTGAATAAGACTGAAGTATGTCTTGTTCAACAATTCTGTATCCTTTTGAGAATTAATCGCATGAGTATGTCGTTTTATATGTATCATCTCGCTGATGAGCCTCTTATAATAGTTATGTTCCACGTCTAAAATTTTGATATTATCCCAATCAAAACGGTGATTAAGATCTACGGTATGTTCTGATATCACAGTATGTTTGGAAGGATCTGCTCTAATATTATATTTGTGTTCTTTCATGCGTGTGTTTAATTTCCTCTTAGTCTGTCCTATGTAAGATGCATCACAATTGGTGCAATTAATCTTGTATACAACGTTATTTCTTTCTGAACGTACTTGCTCACCACACCATGGAGAAATATACCTTTTGAGTTGGTTTAAACATCTATAGCCAATTGACAACCTAGATTTGTTAATTATTTCCTTGATAGACTTGGAGATGTATCGGATAAACGGTAAAACTATAAACGTTTTTTGTGTGTTAATGGGTGTGGATGTGATCGTACTATTATTTGTTCTAAACCTATTCGACAAAATAGAGAGTCTAGAATTAATATGTTTAAAAACGAAATGTAGGGGAAAGCCATTACTTAATAAAATGTTAATAATGAGTTCGATGTTTTTTTGGTGAAAACATGGGTGTGAAAGCAATAATGCTCTATCTAGTAAACTATAAATAGTACCGATTTTATGATTCTGCGGGTGATTGGAAAAGTAAGAGAGAAATCTACCCGAAAACGTGTTCTTATGAAACCGTTTATATCGAGCGTGGATTATTGTTTTAATAACTTAATTAACATTAATTTAATTAACTAGTAATGATCACACACCTAAACGCAGAATTTTGTGCTCTTTCAGAATCCGTGGTCAAAAATAAGAGTTCCTATTTCGACAAACAAAGATTTTTAAATAATTTTGAAAATCAACTCCAAGGTCAAAGTCGAAGTCACTCTTAATTGGCTCCCTTCGATGCCTACAACCTACAATACTTACTGGTTTTAAAGCTAAAGTAAGGTTAGCACATGTAAGCAACAGCTTTTGAGTGCTTGTTGAATATTTAAACTTGAATTGATCTATTCAAGGTCACACCAACAAACTTTAAAATATTTTATCTGACGTAAAATTTTCCGTTCTTTTCGAATCCGGTGTCAAAAATAAGAGTTTATAAAAATCTCTCTGACCTTTAAATGACCTTGAAAATTGACCTCAAGGTCAAAATAATCACGATCGTTGGCACATTTGAGCTTGATCTACCTGCTATAGTTACTTTTATAACGTTTATTTCGCCTATAAATTTAAATAAACAATCAGCAAGCAGTTTTTCAACATTTGACCCTCATTTGACCTTCTCAAGGTCACACAAAAAGAATTTAAAATATCATTTCTGACGTAAAATTTTCCGCTCTTTTCGAATCCGGTGTCAAAAATAGGGGTTTCCATTTAAAAAAATTACTCTGACCTTCAAATGACCTTGAAAATCAACTGCGAGATCAAAGTCAAGGTCACCCTCAGTTGGCCCCCTTTTAATCCTACAACGTTTGTTAAGGTCATTTTTTGCTATCACCCTTATCTTCGGAGTAATTTGCGTGGATGTTTTATAATGGGACACCCTGTATATACACATTACACATATACATATATATTGGTTTAAAAATAATTTCATTGGATTAATATAATAAGATATTTGCGATTAAAATCACACTAATAAGCACGATTTAGTGAGAAGAGATCTATCGAGTCGACATCGAATTGACGTCGAATTGATGTAAATTGCATCGATCGATTTAATGTCGATTTGATGGATCATTTCTCACTGGGGATATAAATTGGATAACTTTTAACTAGATTAACCATATTTAATTATAAGTAATCCGATCTGTCATGTTTGGTGTCATTTTAATCGTGAAAATCTCATTAATCCATTAAAATTATTTTCAAATCAATAAAATACAAAATAAATGTTCTAGGTTTCATTTTATTCGATATTTACATTTCACAGATAAGCGAGCTCTTTAAAGACCTTCGATGCTGGAGCTCGAGGAAAGCGAGGGAGAGAACGAGTGAGGAGCAAGCGAGATGGCCAACATCAAAGAGAGTTTCGAAGTCTCGACGCGAGCCTATCTTAATCTCCGATCTTTCGTATCATATTTCATCTTACTATAGAAAATAAAATTTTTACATTTGGCATTTTATCGGCCCGAAAATAATTGTAATGGATTAATGAGATTTTTGCGATTAAAATGACACCAAACACGACATAAATCGAATAATTTTTAATTAATAAATTAAATTGATAAATAATTAATATAGTTTGATTATGTAATTCGATTTATGTCGTGTTTGGTGTCATTTTAATCGCAAAAATCTCATTAATCCATTACAATTATTTTCGGGCCGATAAAATGCCAAATGTAAAAATTTTATTTTCTATAGTAAGATGAAATATGATACGAAAGATCGGAGATTAAGATAGGCTCGCGTCGAGACTTCGGAACTCTCTTTGATGTTGGCCATCTCGCTTGCTCCTCACTCGTTCTCTCTCTCGCTTTCCTCGAGCTCCAGCATCGATGGTCTTTAAAGAGCCCGCTTATCTGTGAAATGTAAATATCGAATAAAATAAAACCTAGAACATTTATTTCGCATTTTATTAATTTGAAAATAATTTTAATGGATTAATGAGATTTTCACGATTAAAATGACACCAAACATGACAGATCGGATTACTTATAATTAAATATGGTTAATCTAGTACTTATAATTAAATATGGTTAATCTATCTCTATCTTAAAAGTTATCCAATTTATATTTCCAGTGAGAAATGATCCATCAAATCGACATTAAATCGATTGATGCAATTTACATCAATTCGACGTCAATTCGATGTCGACTCGATAGATCTCTTCTCACTAAATCGTGCTTATTAGTGTGATTTTAATCGCAAATATCTTATTATATTAATCCAATGAAATTATTTTTAAACCAATATATATGTATATGTGTAATGTGTATATACATGTATATATATATATATATATATATATTATATATTTATTATATAATTATGTACATACTATGACGATTTTCCCGGGCGATCCGGCGGAGGGGCGAACAGCCAGACCGCGAATCGTCGTGAAAGTAACGTGCGAAGGATGGAGGGACGCTAGACGTTTCTTTTACCGCCGCTTCGGCCGAATTAATCGCGAAAATATTGGGCGCCAGACGCCGGAGCGTCCATTCCGTTTCACGCGGAATGCGTATTCCACTAACCGATTATCGCGAAGTCGCCAAGACTCAGAATCGGCCGCGACGGGCTCGACAAGCTCAACCTAACGGTAGAGGGGCAGAACGGAGAGCTGGTTCTGCGGACGGATGAACAGGATTGTAACCGAGACGAATACGATACACTAAAATAAAGGGCTAATGTCGCGAGATAAAGTAAAACAAAAGTGGTTTATTCCATTTAAACAAAAATAATAGCCGGTTTGATAACAAAATAAAGTAATCGGTAAGAAAGAAGTCACCGAAAAGGATTAATGAAACAAAGCAACTAGACCATCCGAGGAAATTATAATAACGCAGCGAACACAAAATTAAAGGAAATAAACGCGTCGAATAATAACACGGAAGGAAATACAGAGAGTCCGAACTGTTCGAAATACAAAGAAAATAAAATTAAAATAAAATTAAAATAGAGCCCGGTACGAAATTAAGGGACCCCAACACAACTCGATAACCGCCGGGCACTCATCCGGACGGTCATAATTGCGTGAGGCTGAGAAATTCGCACGCCGCAATAATCTAGATAATCGCGAATACGCGACGTCCAACGATGACGCGAAATCCTTACTTAATTTTAACGCGCGCGAGACGAACGGCACGACACCGATCACGCGCTCCCTCACTCACTCTCTACTCGCTCCCACACAACTTACACGCCAGACACAAAGTTGATTATCGCCAATATCTTACGCTAGCGCAGATTTTGCCCACTAACAATACTACTCAGGGACCCATTCAGACGCGACACACACACACAACGACACGACAAACCGCTGATCGCGTTCCCGACGACGATCTCCCAGATATTTCACGCGCACGCGGACTCAACCTACGACGACTCCATTGCCCCGAATTCGCCCCATCTCGATCGCTCGGCCATCACCCCGAAAGTCACCAAAATTGCCACCTGTGGCACCCAAGTTGTGGCTCACGGACTATTCTACCGTACCACGGCCTTTTCGCCCAGAGGGGGCTTACCCAATCACTAACGCTAATGCCGAACGACCTCACGACGAAACGGATCCCGCGCCAAATTCGTGATTTCCCAAAAAGGATCCGAGCAACCTCACCGACAGGGTCCTGGTCCGATGCCGATTCTCTCGGTAGCGGCAGCGAGAGGAGCAGGAACGAAGCCCAAGACTCGGCATTAAGAGCGACACGTGCTGTCTTGAGGGCAGTCGGAACGCAACAGGCAGCGTCCTAGATCACGGTCGATCGCGGCGATACCGCGATGCGCGATCCACGAACGCGCACGCGACCAATTAGCGCGCGTTCCTACGCGGCGCGATCTTTGCCGCGGTACCTTGGCGCAAAACGCTAGGGCGCCGTTCCGCGAGAATTCTCTCGCTGTCGGATGCCAATCCTTTTTCCCTCGGCGATACGGTTGATCCTCGAGCGGACGAGCATCTATGGGGTGCGCCTTGTCAGTTGCGGCTTTTCCCGGACGGCCAGGACGGTCCAACTCCTATCCCCGACCTCTGTCCTGCAACCTCGGTTTCGCGGTCTCTTGCGACGCCGCTGTGCTTTGGCCGCATCGCCCCTTGCTCCGCTTTCGTTCGGAATCCTCGCTCGGCCATGCTTGTTTTGATCTCCGACGTTGACAGCGCCGAATTCCTTTGCTCGCCGATCTTCCTTCGATGTCGCCGGATCGCTCGGAATAATATGATAATCACGAATCAAAACAAGGCTAATGTTTAATTATTTCGATCTTATCGGGGAGATCTCGCTCGTCTGGGCTGCGCGGAGAGTCGGTGTTGCGTTCCGCCCGCAGATTCTACCGCGAAGGAACGGCAACGTTACAATATATATATGTTGTATGCTTATGTATGTATATATTGTTACATTTATTTATTGATTCAATTTGCTGTAATAAATAGTCACTTAAAAAGGATCTAAATTACAGGTTGAAAAGTCATACATGTAATAATTTTAATAAAAGAGTTAGATCAATAAAATCTTAAATTAATAACAAATTGCCAATTTCCACAAAAGTTTAAATTTCTTTATTATTTAATTAATTATTAACAAATTATTTAATTAATTATTAACACAACAAAAATCTTGAACTAGAGGAAAAGAAAATCGGTTTCTCGACTCCGATCACTTGAAATATTTGCTACCGATGTACGGCGTGCGAAGGAGAAGGTTGTAAATCTCTCACCTCTCTCTCTCTCTCTCTCTCTCGTCTTGTAGTTAATTAGCATGGACTCAAACCAGGGGCGAAATGTGTGGATAAAGTCGGATGTACTTAGTCCGGACTCAAACCAGGGGCGAAATGTGTCGATAAAATCGGATATACTTTGTCCGGACTCAAACCAGGGGCGAAATCTTTAGCCCGGACTCAAACCAGGGGCGAAATCTTTAGCTTGGACTCAAACCAGGGGCAAAATGGGTCGATAATCAAAGCAAAGACGAATGGTCTCGTTTTTACCCGGACCTTTGACTATTTGTCTATTAATCTGTGCTACGGGTATATTCCGAACGGTGCAAGTCTGGGTTATTTTGTTTTTCTTGATGTTGATAACCATGT
>CABEGB010001276.1:47500-92425 GCA_901521435.1 Crematogaster levior | reverse complement strand
AACATCAATAACATATCAATCACAATTACAAATACAAGCACAATACGAGAGAACAAACCTAGAAGTATGCAATTCTCCCGTGTCTAAAGAAGTACAAAACTTTAAATCAATAAACTTTACACAATATATAAAACACGTATAAAACTGATATATATGTTAATAATACAATAAAAAATATTAAAAGAATGAATGCAACCTGGAATAACATATCCGGAAAAAAAAAAGTAAATATCAGACCGTGGTACTAAGAGATATTAAAATTTAATAATATTATTATATGTATATTAATTTAAATATGAGATAACAATAAAAAAAACACTTAAATAGATAGGTTTAATACGTGTAAAACTGGCATACAGAAATTGGTAAATAAGTATAAACATATATAACAGAGAGAATTTTACAGTTTTAAAATGAGTGATCAAAAATAATGAAATAAGACTAATACTTATAATAAATAAAATAGATGAATCAAACATTACTTTTAAAATATCACTAATAACAGAATTCATTATAATACGTGGTAATAAAATATAAGATTATAACATTTAATTAAGATTATTTGATGTTAAAAAAAACTAATAAGATTAATATTACGAATACAAGATAAAAAATAAAAACAACATTGAAATGTATGAGATATAAACAATTTGAACTGAGCAATACTGATAATAAAAACGTAGAAAACTTATGTACAAAAAAGATAACACACCATTTAATTAAAAAAAATGTAAAAAAAGGTGCTAAAAAAGAGAATACCGACAGGATCAAAAAAAAGTAATACAACTTGCAAAATAGTATATTAAACATCATATAATTAATGAGACATAAAAGAATCGTCAATTAAATTAGCTAAAGAATTTACGCGCATAATAATTTTAAAACTAAAATAGCAAGAATTTTATTAATAAAGCAACAGCTACTAGATTTTTTGAAATTAAAATCAGTATAAAAAAAAATTATTTATTATATTAATTTTTCTAAAAATGTATTATATACTTTAGAATTAAATTATTTTTTCCAAATAGACCACATATAATTTATTAATTAATTTATACTTTTTTTGTACAATTCGTTAACAAGTATTATATTTTTCATTTATGGTTTAAATCTTTATTACAAATTAAAAATTTATTGAAAACTATTAATTTCTATTAATAGAATAAGTTTCCTTAAAATTATAATAAACTAAATAAGTCCCGAATTAAATTAATAAAAATATAATAATTGGTTGACATATTTAACCAAAAAAAGTATAACCAAAGATTAAAGAATGAGGGAAAGGGGGCAAACGTAATACGAACGATAATGTTATCATATTTACAAAATACTAAAATAATTAATTATATAAATATTTAAATTATGTAAAAAAATTTACAATTAATTTTTATTTAAAAACACGCAAAATCACCATTATACCTCGATGTCAGCGCATTATAGTTGGATCACATTCAACCACCCCTATTTATTTCTACGTATTTTCTACGCACCCGCTCGTTTTCTTACCCCTCACATTTCTCTTCTCCATTATGCTATTTTTTCCCCCTTCGCCCCATGGTGTCCCACTGCTACCCTCCTTCTTCTTTGATCAGCCCACCGGTCTCCTACCTCCCTCCACTCCTTATAGTTTTTTATGGTTTAAAATAAACCATTTTGTTTGGATTAAAATAACTTATGTGTGTAGATTAAAATTACACTATTTTGGAAATAGGTTTTTAAATAGTTTTTTTAGAGTTAATAATACTATTTTGCAAAGATACTTTTTGATGCGAACTTAGCACCTTTTCTTTTACCTTTTTTTAAAAAGGTAATTTTTTAAGAGATATTACTCTTTTTTTGTACACAATTTTTAAATAATGAAATATTAATCACAATTTTGTCGAATTAACATTTGAACGAACTTTTCCCGTTCGAAAGATGTTAAAATAATCGATCTTATTTCAAATTAGTTGATAAGTGATCGGTAAAATAAGTGACTACTGATAACTGTTATCATGTACTAAATTGAGGGTATATGATGACACTTTTTTTGATTACAAACAACCTGTCAAAGATATAATTGCATGAATGTTCACGAGTTGCCAAATGATGAGATATGGATAAAGATTGCAAATGTAACAGCAAAAATTGTCTGGAGTTACTCATGTATAAATGTATAGGATTGCTATGCTAATATTTGCTATCGACATTGAATATGACACGGTAATACCAGAAGAGAAACATCAACAAATTATTAACACTGAATTAAATAGATTGAGAACGCTAACTATAGTAAAGGACCACTGAACAGATAGAACACGTTCCTCTGAACAATGTAACATAGAACAATTTCTGAAACAATGTAATATAGAACATATATATATATTTTTTACAAAATCACTTTCAGATAAAGATGTTTTCATTCGCTAAAGTTTTTAAAATAATTAAACAGACGATTAGAAATTATAAGAACGTTTATTTTTATGGGATGATTAAATAACTAAGTAAAGATGTTCATCGCTTGGCAGTATGTACATCGTCAAATCCTTTGTGAAAATGTGCCGCTTTAAGATGGAATCATTCCTCGGTTTCTTTTCATCTGGGCACCCATGCGCCGATTGTGATTGCCTTGTAAAGCCTTGTATACAGTTTTCTTTCTATTAACCAGGCCGTTTTTATCTTGCTTTTGACCTTTGGACTTGTCTTTAAAAAAATTGTAATGCGAATCAGTGATGAAAGTTTTATTAGATAGCCAAAATGTTACCAAAGCTTTTCTGTGACATATGAACAAGCAAGAAATATGATTAAACAAGAAACGCAATTAAAGTAGTTATATATGTATATTCACTAGTATCTAATTAAATTGTATTAAATATACTATTCAATTAATATTACATTTCAGATACCACTGGAATGTAATAGATCAATATTTCAGTGAACGTATGTAAATACAAATAATATATTTTTATAAAGCAATGATTTTATACATTTGCCAAATAAAAACAAAAGTTTCTTATTTTGTCTATTATCACGTCATTATCTATTATTATATTTATTATCGTTTTAATAGCTTAATGAAATTGATTTTAAAGAAATTTACACAAATAAATTTGCAATTTACCATTTATATCGTGTGCATTTTTACCATCTCTTGCGGATTGTTTTCGCTGTTCATCTTTAGCGCGTAATTCCTCTGGGTTTTGTACAAAATGATTATTCTGTACAGGTTTCTCGTTTTCATTCTCAGTGTCATCCTCCGAGCTGACATCATTTTTATCGCGTTTATGAAATACCTGCATAATAAATTTGTTACTTAGGCAACAAAATTCACAAATAAATAAAATTAAAATTAAAAATATAAAATATTTAAACTAACCCTCGGAGTGGTGAAAGGCCTAGAATCTATTTCTGTGGAATTGTCTGGTACGCTACCACGAATGTCATGACTATCATATGTGTGTCGTCATATTCATCATCATATTCATCAATCGACAAGTCTGTACTTCTCATAAATATTCCACGATTTTTTAATTTCAGACTTGTCCTTCAACATTTGCACTTCTGTACTTATCTTTCCTAGAAAAAAGATATATTGTAACAGGAATATTAAAATTTGAAATGAATTTTGCATAAATTTAAGACTTACTTTTTTTCATCTCTAACATGTCCGTAAAGTTCATTGTCATAATTTTGTTGTAAATCATTGTTGTAAGAAATATTTAATTCTTGAAAATTGTTAGAAAGATTTACAACAGCCGGGTTTATAGCAGCCGACGTTTCCTAAAAGAACATGATGCAGATTAATTTTTACTAGTGCAACTTGTCATAATATAGAAATTATTATTCTATTACTTTACTTTTTATTATCGTTGCCTCTAATAACCTAACTTTCGTTTATCGATGTCATTTACTGTCGATCGATTATCGATCATACTACGTTATTGTAAACGTGTCCAATAAACGACGTCCTGTATAGCACTTTTCTTCACCCCTCACCGCTGCTCCCCTTGCCAACACTTTAGCACATTTCTTCGTCCCTGACCGCGGCCCCCCTTGCCCACACTTTAGCACATTTCTTCGTTCTTCCCCATGGAGGACTGGAGAGAGCATTGTGGTGGTGGGGGCATAAATTTTGTAATCGGAAGTGCACCATGAGAGACCGCCTATAACGTGCTTTCTACCGTAAGGAGCGCTGCAGTCGATCTCAAAGTATCTCACAAGGCCATGTCACAAGGCTTGATTCTCGATAACAAAATTAAGTAATTATAATTATATTAAAAATATTGATATAATGGTTAGTTGTGCGGCGTGCTCCTCGACAAAGTCGAAAAATTGTGGACTTACTTTTCATATTCGTAAGTAAAAGTAATAACACTAATGAATTCTGATAAATGATGAACTATATTCAGGAATTTGTACTACTTATTATAAAACAACCCGTTGCCTCGAACGCTCGGGCGTAGCTCGTCGGATTCCGGGGTTCGATGGGTCTGAGTGAAATGCAAAACGGATTTGACAAAACAACTTAATTTATTATACTAATGTTATATACTATTATGTATTGGTCGCGGAAAAAAGGATGAATCGCTCACCGAACGATTGTAGTACTTTCTTACTTTACGCAGTTGGCTGCATTGCGGCCCCCCCCCCCCTATTTTTATATATACACTTTTGAGAGTTGGTAGTACTCTCTCTCTGTACCGCCATTAAGACGTCCACCGCAATAAACGGTTACTGTGCTAATTAATACAAGTGTGTCGTTTACTCAATACCCCCACATCCCAGATAAAGAGGAGACACAATAGTGGTGTCAGAAGTGGGATTGTGATATTGTGGAAAAAAAAGAGAAGAGGACGTGTGATAGCGTGCAGAAAATACAAGCACAATGGACGTGCCACCGGAATTCATGCAAGCCTTGACGTCCTTGCTCGTCAACGCGATCCAAACATCGGCTACGAGTGTAGCAGCTACTTTGAACGAGACGACCAGCACGACTAGTACACCAAGAGCATCGACGGTGCCAGAAAGGCCACCACGATTTTCAATGCAGGAATACCGATCGTCAGAATCGTCAACGGTCGCAGACTACTTCAGACGCATTGACTGGGCGCTTCAGTTAAGTAAAATACCTGTCAGATCATTACGCTAATTATGCTCGCGTACATATGGGCACCGAATTAAACAACGCGCTCAAATTCTTAATTAGCCCGCGCTTGCCTGAGCAACTGGATTACGAAGATATCAGAGAGACACTCGTCAGCCATTTTGACCGCGCAAAAAACAAGTATGCGAAAAGCGTTAAATTCCGACGGATTGCACAACACAAAGACGAATCAGTAGCCAATTTCGCACTTTGCCTTAAACAGGGCGCCATTTACTGCGACTATGGTGATTTTCTTGACAGGATGCTTATCGAGCAGAAGCTTAACGGATTGCAATCTCGTGAAATGTGTGACGAAATAATCGCAAAAAAACCTGCCACTTTTTCAGAAGCTTATCAAATCGCTCACGCGCTCGAAACGACTCGCAATACCGCGAATGAAGTCAAAAGTTCAGCCGTAATTGTCGCAGAATCGACAAATTTGTTAAAACATGCATCCCGTCATCAAACAAAGAAATCCATAGATTTTTCTGTCCGCAGATCGTCATCTAAAAATAGATCACAACGCACACCAAGTACAATTCGACGAAAGGACAAATCCGATCACAATACGAACCTTGTCTGCAACGGATGTGGAGGTCAACACGTTCGTAAGGATTGTAAATTCCGCGATGCGGAATGTCACAACTGCAGGAAAAAAGGTCATATTGCAAAAGTCTGCAAATCCAAGAAACAGACAACGAATCAAGTAACAATACCAGAGCAACCAGCCGAACAAGTGGACGTGATACAACGATTAAATAGACTTAAACAAGTAAATACAGCCAAAATGTATAAACGTCACCTACTGACCGTTGACATTGACGGACACAAGCTCGAGATGGAACTCGACAGCGGGGCACCATGTGGCATTATCAGCAAAACAACGTTACGAAACATCAAGCCACATATCACATTACAGAAATCCGACCGCATATTCGCAAGTTATACGCACCATCGTCTCAAATGTATCGGCTACGTTCCTGTTAACGTAACACTTGGCAATACTTCACGGAGACTCAATTTGTATGTGGTCGATGGCAACTATGACACTCTTTTTGGACGAGAATGGATTGCCCAATTTATTCATGAGATAAATTTTGTTAAACTATTTGGAATGCCGGAACGAATCTCCAGTTTAACCACTTCAGCAGAACCACAGTTGACGGCGGAAGAAACCAGTCGTTTAAATACATTATTACAGAGATACGAGGACATCTTTAGTAATACTCCAGGTAAATTGGTTGGACCACCAGTGTCAGTCTGCCTCAAGCCAAATGCCACTCCTGTTTTTGCACGAGCCCGAGAAATACCATTAGCTCTTCGAGATACATACGCCAAAGAAATCGACAACAAACTTGCTTCGGGTTTTTACAAGAAGGTCGAACATTCAGAGTCGGCCTCAACTACTCACATCGTTATGAAGAAGAACGGGAAAATGAGAATTACAGGCAATTACAAACCAACACTTAATCCACGTATGGTCATTGATGAACACCCCATTCCTAAGGCCGATCAGTTATTTCACAAAATGAGAGGAGCCACACTATTTTGTCACTTAGACATTATAGACGCGTATACACACTTGCCTATAGACGACGAATTTAGTCACGCCTTGACACTCAACACGCCGACACACGGACTGATTCGACCAACTCGCGCTGTCTATGCAGCTAATATTCCTGCAATCTGGCAGCGGCGTATGGAAACAGTTTTGCAAGATGTTCCTAACGTTCTTAATTTTTTTGATGACATTTTAGTATTCGCGGATAATTTTACCAATCTCCTACCAACTTTAGACACGCTACTAGAGCGACTCAGAACACAAAGACTTCGACTAAACCGCGAGAAATGCAAATTCGCAGTTCCCTCCGTAGAGTTCTTAAGACATAAGATAGACGGCCAAGGGATACACAAATCTGATCAGCACATCCGGACAATTCGTGATGCTCCTAAACCCACTACACCGGAGGAATTGCAACTATTCTTAGGCAAAGCCACATATTACAATGCATTCATTCCAGATCTCTCTACAAAAAATCGACCATTACGTGACATGCTTCGTACGAAACCATTTGCATGGACACCAGCCGCAGAGGTAGCATATTCAGAGATTAAGAAACTACTAATCTCCCCACAAGTACTTATGCCATACGATCCAGCACTTCCATTACTTTTGGCAACAGACGCCAGCAAAACAGGTCTGGGTGCAGTTCTGTCACATCGTTTGAGCAATAAGGAAGACCGACCAATTGCCTATGCCAGTCGCATATTGAGCATTACAGAACAGAAATATCCTCAAATAGACAAAGAAGCTTTAGCCATCGTCTGGACTATACGCAAGTTCTTCTATTATTTGTACGCGCGTCATTTCACGTTAATTACGGACCACAAACCTCTTACGCAAATTTTTCACCCAGAAAAATCTTTACCAGTACTTTGCATTAGTCGAATGGCAAACTACGCCGACTATTTATCACATTTTAATTACAATATTGAATACAAAACAACTAAAGCAAATGCTAATGCTGATTACTGCTCCAGAATACCAGTTCATACATTGAACAATGCAATCAAGAAGCTTACTCTCAATGAAAAAGAGGAAATAAGTCAATTCGACGATTTTGATCAATTTATTCTACATCAGATTAAACAACTTCCAATTCGTGCAGAACACATAGCGCGCGAAACTCGGAAAGACCTACATTTAGGCAAGGTTATCCAATCACTGCAAGCGGGTCACCATCTAGCAAACGCAGGATACAAAGCTCCGGAAGCAAACTATACTTTAGCTGCAAACTGCTTAATGTTCGAACACCGAGTAGTCATACCACCTATACTTCGACAGACGATCCTGGAGGACTTACACGCAGCACATCTTGACATCGTAAAAATGAAAGGTATGGCACGATCATTTGTTTATTGGCCAGGAATTGATTCGGACATCGAACGAATTGCTAAAACATGCACGGAATGTGCAAAACATGCACACGCACCACCTCGGTCACGTAATCATCATTGGGAGTATCCCAAAGGTCCTTGGGAACGCATCCACATAGATTATGCAAGACCAGTCGCGGGGACCATGCTGCTTATCGTCATCGACGCATATAGCAAATGGATTGAAGTAAAACCAACAAATTTAACAACTAGTGCGGCAACGATAGCGATTCTTGATGAACTATTTGCAACGTATGGAATCCCGATCACAGTGGTATCCGATAATGGTACTCAATTCACCTCAACAGAATTTAAAACATTCCTTCAAACAAGCGGAGTAAAGTACCATAAGCTATCAGCACCATATCACCCATCAACGAACGGACAAGCTGAACGCTACGTCCAAACTACAAAGGACAAGCTCAAGAAAATGGCAACTACCAGAAGCACGCTACAATGTGACTTAAATGAGTTCCTCCGACAATACAGGAAGGTACCTCACTCCACCACGGGACAACCGCCAGCACAATTATTCTTGGGACGAAATATACGGACTCGTCTCGACCTCGTCCGACCGGAGGACACACGCACGAAAGTCATGGAAAGACAACAAGCAGCATTCAAGCCAACGACTCGGGATTTCAGTTCAGTTCAAAAGGTTTACTTTCTTTCGGGAAACCCGCGAATGGATAAATGGATACCCGGCACAATCATCACACGCTTGGGGGACCTACATTACGAAATCGATTATCAAGGAAAACGATTCAAGCGTCACGTTGATCAAATTCGAGGTTTTGAAGGGGTACAGGCCCCAGACTCTCTATCTGTTACAGATCTACCAGCTGTGCAGGATGAATTCGATCCTGCAGACGAACCTAGACGAATCCGATTCTATGGAGTAGAACCGAAACAGACCCCGACGCCTCCGTCACCCGAGCGTACATCACCAGCTCGTACATCACCAGCTCGTACAGCACCAGCTCGTACATCACCAGCTCGTACATCACCAGCTCGTACATCACCAGACCATACGCCAGGGGCCTGGAATCAGCCGTCTACGCCACCCAGACATCGCTCAGTGAAACAAGTTCCAATCTTAACACCGCGACAATCCTCACGGATTCGACGACCGCCATTACGATATTCTCCTGATTAAAAGACTCAATTAGGGACTACCAATCAAAAAAGGAAAGAGGGAGGAAATATTATGTTGTGACGATACGCCTTCCCCTCCTTGTCACGGGCCGATCAGCCGCCCGACACGTGCGCGCCGTCGCCAGTAATACCCCAAAACACCGCCCGCGGCCCGCGCCGCACCTGTCGGCTCCGACGCGCGACTTCCCCCGCTATTACTCGGTACCTGCCGGCCGGGTATAAAAGGCGGCCGCCGCGTCGAGTTGAGACCAGTCCCTGCGGTCGGAAGCTACCGACCGCTTCCCTACTACACGGTGAACGGGTGCTACCGTCACAGCCGGGAGCTACCGGTGTGTAGGCTTTCCCCCTTCGGGAGCTACCGAAGGTACTATACCTTGTCACCTCCTACCCGAGTCGGGAGCTACCGACTCTTCCGCACAGCGGACGGGAGCTACCGTTCGCAGCCGGGAGCTACCGGTGTGCAAGTTTCCCCCCTCGGGAGCTACCGAGGGATTTATTACCTGACCGATCCCCAGACCGGGTGTTACCGAACACCACGCCGACTACCGTTCTTCGCGAGTACGCGCCGCGCCGGGAGTCCGCGACCGCACCGAATCCGCCGTGTCCGTCGGCAAGTAGTTATAAGCCGTGTCCGTCCGCGCCTAGTTGTAAGTCCGTGTCTGTACCCGCGTCCGCGTTAGTAATAAGTCTGCGTTAGTAGTAAGCCCGCATTAGTAATAAGTCTGCGTCTAGGATAAGTCTGCGTCCGCGTACAACTCACACCACTCACGTGTGAGCAAGCGCGACTTGTGCGCTCTCTCACACACACACACACACACACACACCTACACCATACCAACACATTGTAAATATAAACTGTACACCACACATCCACCTTTTATTGAATAAATATCTGTTTTGTTAATACATATTGAGAGCAGTGTTTCACCCTTTTCTCACCCTAGCCCCGGCGAGCTATTCCCACCGATCCCAGCGTGCGGAAAGGCGTACCGTCACAATGTATTGGTCGCGGAAAAAAGGATGAATCGCTCACCGAACGATTGTAGTACTTTCTTACTTTACGCAGTTGGCTGCATTGCGGCCCCCCCCCCCCTATTTTTATATATACACTTTTGAGAGTTGGTAGTACTCTCTCTCTGTACCGCCATTAAGACGTCCACCGCAATAAACGGTTACTGTGCTAATTAATACAAGTGTGTCGTTTACTCAATACCCCCACATCCCAGATAAAGAGGAGACACAATATATACATATATACAAGTTCCGCGATGAGCAGATATACCATGCGTGGGGCGCGCTGTAGCGCTCGATGTTCTGTGGCTCACGCGGTAGCGTAACGCGGATCGGTACGCACGACGGGTGCACGCGGCGAGCGCGTGTTTCGGCGCGGCGCGGTGTCGCGGTCTTGCCGTAAGTATGGCGGGCGCGTTTAAAAGTCCGCGGTTCGCGGCGCGGCACGATGGCCCGCTATCGCCGTATTAATGACGATAGCGCGGTGCTGGGATAACGCGGAGATGCGGAAGTTCGCGGTTCGCGTACTGGGACGAGACGATCGGACCGAGAACACTCGGCGGTAGCACACTCTACTGCGCTCTATTCGATGTCTCTGGGAAAGACACGGATGATCGGTGCGTGCACGGGAACCGAGAACACTCGGCGGAGACGGAGTACGCTCTACCCCACGTCCCGTATCGTGTTAGGATCTGCGGTTGGCAGCGGCCGAGAACGCTCGGTGAAGGCGGAGCACTCTCCACCCCGGGCGCTGTTTACCCGGAGAATTTTGCGTCTAGGAAGCAGCTGTCGAGAACGCTCGACGGAAACCGAGTACGCTCGACTCCCTGGTTTTGCGGCTCTTAGGTTCAGGAATAGCTTACTAGTGTCGGCTGGTAGCGTCGGCTGGCAAGCTCCGGAATCGGTATCGAGATCTTTTTGGGTCCCTTTTTATATCGGAAAAGTGTGAGGAAATGTGGAAGGGAAATTTCCCCACCCGGAGTACGTGTGCCGGGTCTGAGTGGGGAATACGCTTGAGCTGATGTTCGGCGGCGGTCGGGGTCCCGTGCTCGCTCGACGTCGGATATCGCGAGGCTATGTGCCTCTAGCGATCCGTTTTGACAAAGTATTAAAAATAATGTGGGACGTACCGCGCCCCAGTTGCCGGTTTCGGTGGGTGTTATTCCGGCGGAACGATGCTATATTTTACGGGGTGCATCGTTACAATTATTACATATTTTATTTGTAATATCTTTTAGTTTTCCAAAAAATGCAAGTAAATATGAATTGTGGATCAATTTTGTTGGGAAAAATAACTGGAAACCACAAAGAAGTCATGTTTTATGTTCAAGACACTTTTCCGAAGATTGTTTTGATAGAACATCAATAAATATTACACGCCTTAAATCAGATGCAGTCCCAACAATCCACATTACACGGATAAGACATGTGAGTTAACATCATACTTGGAAAAGTTGACAAGTATAAATGAGAGTAGTACAAGTAGTACAAGTATGAATGTTTCAACTAACTCTTTATATTATATATAAATAAATGAATGAATATATATGATTACATATACACACAAATTTTACATTTTTATATGATTTGTACAAGAAAGAATAATACATTAAAATTTAAAAATTTTTCTAATATCTTAAATAACATTAATTTCTTATATATATGCATAAATTTGAAACTTTTTCATAACTCCAAATATATTTTTTAATATTTATTTGTGATCCTCTAAAAGACAATTATTACAACATAATGATCAATTGAAATTCGATTTGAATTAACCTCCTTTAGTTCATTTCCGGTAGCAGCCATCTTGGACCACCTATTAGGATTATACCCCTACCACCGCAATGCTCTCTTCAGTCCTCCATGTTCTTCCCCGCACCTCCTCTTGCCAACACTTCCAGTGTGGCGTGTAGCACTCTGCTGCACGCACGCCCTGATTGGCCGGCACGATGCTGCTGCTCGCCGATCATAGCACTAACGTCGCTAGTCACGCGCGCCACTCAGCGACTAAGTCAAAGAGTTATTTCGAGAACATTTTCTTAACTGTCGTTCGCTGGAAGTCGTTACGGGTGGTTCGAAATAATGGATCTCAGTTGTACCTGTTTATTACAGAATATATTTTCTTAATTTGTTGAGTTACACGTGCTCGAGTAGTTATTCGCTTCCTTCATCACCCCCTTGCTCCGGTTTATCAAGCTCTCCGCCACAGGAGGCAATTGGTGACCCCGACGTGATCGGAGCAGCGGTCTGGGAGTTCGAGCGCTCCGCGGAATTCCGTGCGTTTCTAGAACATTCTGGTACGTTCGGAACGGCGCCATGTCGTTGTGCCGTTCGCCCCCGGTCGAGGCGGGCGAACCGGTCGCACGCGCTTCCGCCGCCCGCTGCGGATTTCTCCCTGCGAGCCGACGAAGGCAATCGAGGCGACGACGCGCGGTACATCCGGTCAGCCAGGACCGTGAAGCTGCCGCCATTCTGGAAAGAACACCCCACATTATGGTTCGCACAGGTGGAAGCCGCATTCGGAGTCGCGCGGATTACAGGCGACGATACAAGGTTCCGCTATGTTGTGATGCATTTGGAGCAGGAGGTCTTACCGTTCGTTTCTGATATCATTGTCAGTCCTCCGGCGCACGGGAAGTACGAGGCGTTGAGGAGCCGCATTCTCTCCTCGTTCGACGAATCGAGCGAATCGAAACTCCGGAGATTGTTGCACGGGCACGAGCTTGGCGACGAGCGACCTTCCAACTTCCTCCAGCGCCTACGTAATTTGGCAGGAGGCCAGTGTGGCGAGTCCATCCTGCGTACGTTGTTCCTGGAGCAGCTCCTGGAGCAGATCAGGAGCATCCTGGTGGCAGGCGAAACGGCTGATCTTAGTAAGTTAGCATCACAGGCCGACAAGATCGCGGAGGTTACCAAGCCGATGGGCGCCACCGCGGTCAGCACGATCGACACCCGCCGTAACGACACGTTGGAGAAAGAACTCACCAAGCTTCGCAGTCAGATAGCAGCCTTGACGACGGAGGTCAGACGCCAGCGCGGGAGCAGCCGCGAGGGTGAGCGCGGGGCTCGGCGCAGATTGCGTGGTCGTTCGGCCAGCCGCGCGCGTGCGGCCGGCCATGGGCGGTCAGCCGATGAGGCCCTCTGCTACTACCACGAGCGTTTCGGCGAGGACGCGCGTAACTGCCGCGCACCGTGTTCCTGGAAGAAAGGAAGGAAGACACTTAGAGCCATCGCCCCTACACCCGACAAGGTGTCGGGAAACTGATCGCGCCGTCACGCGTCGAGGCGGCGGAGAACGGCACGGAGCACAGTTACCGCCTCACCATGAGAGACCGTTCCACGGGAACTCGTTACTTAATCGACACCGGCGCGGACATCTCGGTGCTCCCTGGTACACGGACCGATGCCGCGAGGGGAGTCACCGGACGACAGCTATTCGTCGCGAACAATACACCCATACGGACTTACGGCACGCGCGCGATCACCGTGAATCTCGGGCTGAGGCGCGATTTCCGTTGGACATTCACCGTGGCACATGTTTCCGGTGCAATTCTAGGTGCGGATTTCCTGGCTCACCACCACTTACTTGTGGATCTGCGGCGGCGCCGCCTGGTTGACGGAGGCACCGGATGTTCTGCTGCGGGACGACTATCCGACAGCACGGCGCCCACGGTGACGACGATACACCGGGGCACTGCGTGCGAGGACTTGTTGAGGGAGTTCGTCGACATAACAAGACCCTCTCAGCGCGTGGGTTTGGGCTCGCTGCACCACGTGCAGCACCACATCCTCACGCGGGGGCCAGTCGCGGAGGCCGCCCGCCGTACCACCGGCAAAGTTAAAGGCAGCAAAGGCGGAGTTCGACTATATGCTGGCCGAGGGAATTTGCCAGCCGTCAAGCAGTCCATGGGCTAGTCCGCTGCATCTGGTGCCCAAGAAGAGCGGCGAATGGCGACCCTGCGGAGATTATCGGAGGTTAAATGGGATTACGACGCCGGACAGGTACCCAATACCTCACTTGCACGATTTTTCTTACCGTCTCCATGGTTGCAGGATATTCTCGACGCTTGACCTCACGCGGGCGTATCACCAGATACCCGTGGCCCCGGAGGACCGACCGAAGACAGCCGTCATAACGCCATTCGGACTCTTTGAGTTCAACGTTATGACATTCGGCCTCCGAAACGCAGCACAGACTTTCCAGCGTCTGATGGATGCTGTATTCCGTGGCCTGGATTTCGTCCACTGCTACATCGACGACGTGCTCGTCGCGTCGAGGGACGAGGCTCAGCACCAGCAGCATCTCCGCATCGTGCTGGAACGACTGAGGAACAACGGACTCTCAATTAATGCCGCCAAGTGCACGCTCGGGGCGGAACGGGTAACGTACCTGGGTTACGAGGTGACAGTCGCGGGGGTCAAACCGCTGGAACACAGGATTACTGCCACCTCCGAATATCCACGACCCGAGGACATCAGCCAGCTGCGGAGATTCCTGGGGATCGTTAACTTTTATAGAAGATTTCTCAGAGGAGCGGCAGACGCGCAAGCACCACTGCACGCCTTACTTACCGGAGCGAAGCGCAGGGACAAACGACCCGTCCTTTGGAGCGACGACACCGTCGCGGCCTTCGAGCGTTGCAAGAGACAACTGGCCGGAGCGGCACTGCTGGCGCACCCGGCAGCTGACGCCCCGCTCCGACTCCAGACTGACGCTTCGGACACTGCGATCGGGGCGGTCCTCGAGCAGTGGAATGGGGACCACTGGCAGCCGTTAGGTTTCTTCTCCAAGAAGCTCAGTCCCGCTGAGCGCAACTACAGCGCATATGACCGAGAGCTGTTGGCAATTTACCGAGCGGTTAAATTTTTTAGGCACATGGTCGAGGGCAGGCGTTTTGTGATACGCACGGATCACAAGCCGCTTACCTACGCTACCAACAGCGTTCCGACAGGGCATCACCGCGGCAGGTTCGGCAGCTGGATTTTGTGGGCCAATTCACCACATGCATAGTTCACATTGCAGGCGTGGACAACACTGTCCCTGACGCGCTGTCACGGGTCGAGACCATCGAGGCACCGACGGTAGTCAGCACGGACGAGCTGGCGGTGGGACAGGCCGCGGACGAGGAACTTCAACAATTGTTACGCACAGAAACCGCACTTAAACTGCGTAGATTGTGTATTGCAGGTACCGACACGTCACTGTACTGCGATGTAAGCGGCCAGGAGATACGGCCGTACGTTCCTCGCAGCCTGCGCCGACGGATTTTCAATGTCACGCACGGTTTGTCCCATCCGAGCGGCCGAAGCACGAGACGACTGATTGCACGGGCATTCGTCCACCGACACGCGCGCACTCAGCCGCAACACATCCCGATGCCGGATAGCAGGTTCTCGCACGTGCACCTGGACATCGTCGGGCCACTACCGGAGTCCAGGGGTTACACCTACTGCCTGACCGTCATCGACCGCTTCACCAGATGGCCAGAGGCGATACCGATCGCGGAAACATCCGCTGACACGGTGGCGACAGCGTTCTACGCGAGTTGGGTGGCACGATTTGGCGTCCCTGTCACAATCACTACCGATCGCGGGTCGCAGTTCGAGTCCCTTATGTTTCAGGCGCTGACGAGGCTTCTGGGTGTCACGCGCATCCGGACGACGGCATATCACCCAGCGTCGAATGGGATGGTCGAGCGCTGGCACCGTTCCTTAAAGGCAGCCATCCGCTGCCACGGAGACCAACAATGGGTGGACGTCCTCCCGACCGTTTTGTTGGGCCTTAGGTCCAGTTTCAAGGAGGACATCAAGGCCACCACCGCGGAGATGGTGTACGGCGCTACACTGCGACTGCCCGGAGAGATGTTCCTCGACGAGGAGATGCCGCCGGACCCGCAGATCTTCGTCGAGCGCTTCCGCGAGCACATGCGGAAAGTGCGCTCTACGCCCGCAGCACACCACACAAGACGCAAGCCGTTCACACACCGCACACTATTTTCTTGCAGTCACGTATTCGTCAGGGTCGACAGCGTCAGGCGACCACTGGAGGCGCCATACGAGGGGCCATACGAGGTCGTCGACAGGCCGTCGGACCGAGTTTTCGTCGTCCGGGTAAAAGGCGTAGACACCACGGTGAGCGTGGAATGCCTAAAGCCCGCTTTTACGGAGGCCGAGATACTTGTCGAGGACGCAGATGCAAATATCCCACCTACCGCACCGGAACACCCGAGACGCACTTATTCTGGCGCCACAAAGCGAAGCGTCACTTTCGGATAGGCGCGTGATACTCGGGGGGGAGTGTGTGGCGTGTAGCACTCTGCTGCACGCACGCCCTGATTGACCGGCACGATGCTGCTGCTCGCCGATCATAGCGCTAACGTCGCTAGTCACGCGCGCCACTCAGCGACTAAGTCAAAGAGTTATTTCGAGAACATTTTCTTAACTGTCGTTCGCTGGAAGTCGTTACGGGTGGTTCGAAATAATGGATCTCAGTTGTACCTGTTTATTACAGAATATATTTTCTTAATTTGTTGAGTTACACGTGCTCGAGTAGTTATTCGCTTCCTTCATCACCCCCTTGCTCCGGTTTATCAAGCTCTCCGCCACACCAGAGCGTCGCTAGCGCGATCTTGTGTCGAATGCCTCAACCGTACATCGGAACGGTCGACGACGACGACGATGTTTCTTACTTAATATTTTTCACTTTTTGACTTTGCGTCGTAATAACTCGATTTATAGAGCATGTAGCCCAAAAATAAAAACACTTTTATTATGTAATTCAACCCCGCTCTATCAATTGAGTTGACTCTATCGAATAGTTTTGGAATGGTTACGATCTTACCTAACAAATAGGACGCAAAGAGTGCGTTTCAAAAATAAATGGTCTAGGATAAGGAATACAAAATATGGCGTACCACAAGGTTCGGTATTGGGACCTTTGCTATTTATAATATACATAAATGATATAATAAATATTTGCTTAGAGTACTACAGTTTAAAAATGTTTGCAGATGATACGTTAATGTTTGTAGAAGGTGAAAGTAGTGAAGAATTAGAGAGAAAATTGAATATTGCATTTAAGATAATAGAGGAGTGGATGAATATAAATATGTTAAAATTGAATGCAGTGAAAACGAAGTACATGATTGTTAGAAGTGTAAGGAAAGAATTAAAGGGGAATATTGTATTGAAATGCCTGGATGGGACTGAAATTCAAAGAGTTAATTTAATGAAATATCTAGGTGTAATTATTGATGATATGTTGAAGTTTACGGATCATTGTGATTATACTAAAGAAATATACTAAAGAAAATAGGGAAGAAAACGAGTTTCTTAAATAGAATTGGTAATGTTGTATCAGCGTACACAAGGTGTATAATATATAAGACGATCATTGCACCGCATTTTGAATATTGTGCGACATTATTAATAGGAATGGGTGAGACACAGCTTGATAGGTTACAAGTGGCGCAGAATAGGGCAATGAGAATTATACTGCAATGTGATAGACGTACCAAAGTAGAGTTAATGCTGCAGACGCTACAATTTGATTTATATTAGACAAAGATTAAGATATAATATATGTACATTTATTTTTAAGATTCTTAATGATATGTTGCCTGAGCAATTAAGAAAGAAGCTAAAAATAGTGGGAAGTAAGTGGGAGAGACAAACTAGACAGGCAGGGGACATTGTATTGCAATTTCGTAGAACTAAGAGTGCGCAGAAGATATTTTATGAAGACAATATTTTATGAAGGAGTAATAATGTACAATGCGTTACCAGCGAAGATAAAACAATGTAAACTAATTAATGTCTTTAGTTGTTTGTTAAAGGAACATATTTGTAACTTAAATAGCTGAGAAAGCTAAATAAAGATTAATCAATCAAAAATCTCTCTCTCTCTCTCACAGACACATCCACACATTCTCACTCATTTACTCACTCACTTGCATCATTGTATATAATTCTCTTATTTATTACACAGCCATCATATGTTCGTCCCATTTTCCCTGATAGCGAGTTTCCATAACTTTTATGTCTTGATGAAAACGTTCCCCTTGTTCTTCGCTAAAATCTCCTAGGTTGTTGGGGAATTCGTCAAGATGTGAGTGCAAAAAATGTAATTTCAAATTCATCAAACAACCTAGTTTTTCGAAGTTTTTTACCATATTATTAACAATTTTTTCATACTGTGGACTTTTTGTATTTCCCAAAAAATTGTGTGCCACGTCTTTGAAACTAAGCCAAGCTTTTTTCTCAAGTCCGTTCATTATACTAGTAAAATTTTCATCTTTGAACAGCTTGCGAATTTGTGGTCCATCAAATACTCCTTCCTTCACTTTTGCCTCAGAAAGTTTTGGAAACTTCGATTGGAGATATAGAAAACATTTACCTGTTCTATCTAAAGCTTTAACGAACTGCTTCATCAGACCAAGCTTTATGTGAAGGGGAGGGATGAGAATTTTTGATGGATCTACTAACGACTTGTGAATGATGTTATATGAACCAGTGGTCAACGATGCTCTTACAGGCCAATTTCTTTGTTCGTAATGCTTTGCTCTATCTCTACTATCCCACAAACATAAATAGCAAGGATATTTAGTAAATCCTGATTGTTGTCCGAGTAACATTGATATGATTTTCAAATCTCCGCAAATCTGCCATAAGTGCTTATTATAGTCTATTTTTTTCAATAGAATTTGCATGTTATCGTACTTCTCTTGCATGATAGTTGAGTGTGCGATCGGAACTGGAGCATAAACATTTGTATTGTGGAGTAAAACTGCTTTGATACTTTGTTTAGACGAATCTATGAAAAGTCGCCAATCAGTGGCTTTATAACAATTCGCCTTCAATGCATTGATAAGACCTTCAACATCAGTGCAAAATACGAGTGATAACTTTTCATCTTTACTGAAGAATTTTAGAAACTCTTTTTCACGGTTACGGTACACAGAAATCTTAGTTTTTGGTTCTAAAACATTTTTCGCTTTGAGAAATGAAGCTAAGTGCTCGGAACCATCTTTTGGTAAACCTAGTTCTCGAATAAGATCATTCAATTCCAACTGTGAAATCAATGACGGGACTGGTGGTTTTTTGTCATGAGCTGCATACTCCGTATCACTGTCATTGTTGTCATCGCTCTCAGATTCATTTGTTTCAGAGAACTGTTCATCAATGTCCATCGGCTGAGTGTCTTTACATACGCGGTTACATTTAGTTTTCAACGTATTGTTTTCAATTAAAACTGGAGCAATCACACATGTAGTGCTTTTATATACAATTTTCTGCTTGTTTTTCTTACTGAAACCTTTTATTTGATTTAAACAAAAGTAACATTCTTCCTTATTAGTAGGACTTTGCCAAATGGCTGGACTAGAGTACTTAATACAATCTTTGTTTTGATCTTTTTTCCATCGAGTGAGCATTCTTTTACAACAATCACAAATAATATGTGGAACCCAGTTGCTAAGCTGATCCATCTTTAACTTGAAGATTTTTTCATACGCTGAGCGTATATCGACATCAACAGGTTTTCTTAAATAACTTACTTCGAATTTAGCACATATGTAGCAGAAAGCATCATGATCCATAAGACAATCATGGGTTTGCGAAACCTTTTTAGTGATTGTTTTTCTTGTGAAGAAAATGATTAAAATACTACAAATCTGTTATTTGCTTTTTATTTATGTTTAGAAAATTCAAATTTACTATGTTTTTTGAGGTTATGTCAAAACCCTGACGTGCAGGAGTAAAACTGACCTCGGATTCGGATTCAGCGACCCGAAAAACATATAGTAATCATAATCTCACCATCTGCGTCGAAATTTTTTTTTTTGTGTGGCTGTGTTATTAATCACTTCATATTTTCCAAATCTCTGACAACTGTCTTTTTAACAATTGTTTCTTAACCATGTTTACGAATTATTTAGATGTATTATTTTATTTGAAACACTCTATAAATATACTTTGACTAATAATTATAACTCATGTTAAATAATATTTGAATGTTTCAGAAGCTGTTCATATATTATAATGATATAACAGAAAATGAATTTGCAGACTATGCATTAAAATGGCTTGCACAAGCCACTGTACGAACTGTGAGACAAAAAAGTGAAGGAAATTCAAAAAAATAAAAATTGTGCACGTATGCGCAACTTTCTGTATAAGACAAAATATATCTTTCTGTACAAGACAAAAACATTTTGTTTGTTTTATATAGTTTGTTTTATTAGTTATAGTTTATAGATATTGACAAAAATTTTTTTATTATTGACAAAAAATGTTAGTTACATAGTTTATGGAGTTACAACAGTTTATATACATATATATAATTTAATATAGTACTTAACATACTTCTTGTTTCAAAGATGTTCAACCAAAGATAAAATAATATTTGTTTTTGTTTGATATAAAAGAAATTGTGTTAAAAAAATTAAAATTATAACGCATTAATTCAATCTATAATTTATTAAATATTTCATATTACATTTCAATAATAAATTCATACGTTTCCATAATAAATCCACCATAAATACGTTTTACATTAACATAAATTTAATTCAGTCAATAAATTTGGCAGTGATAGATAGATAGATAGATAGTTTATTATAGTGCGACCTCACGGGGTTTGCACTCTCATTACACAATTTTACAAGGATTTACAAAATATGTACGCTCTTACAATCCAACTTTTATATCTAAACCTTAAAATCTAAACTTACAAAACTAACTAAAACTAACTTGCTCCAGCGCCCTCTCTACGTACTCCCATTCCTCCGGGACTTCCGCTTCCTCTTGCATATCCCCACTTTCTGGGCTATCAACTCCCCCCCTCGAGCGACCCCTCGCCCTCTCCCTCATACATTTCCTCATTCACTCCTCCCTCCTCGCATTCACACTCCCTCTCTCTCTTACAACATCTACCATATCTAGCTGTGTTTACCTTCTCTTACTAATTCAAACCTTCTCTTTCAACTCTTCTCTTTCCTCTAATAACTTCCTCATCCAGTCCTTTCCCTCTCCCCCCTCACCTAAAATCTCTTCAACCATCTCCTGCCAGCATTTTCCTCCTGCGTCCCGATCTCTACATCTTTCCCACACATGTTCCCATGTCTCCTCTTCATTAGCACATAATCTGCATAGTCTTTTTTCCTCCTGTTCCCAGTATAGACCTTCTCTCATTTCGTTGCCTAGTCTAAATCTTATCACTCTTTTCCATCTGCTTTCTCCCCAACCTTTCATCAAATATTTTGGTATGCCTTCGGATACAATCGTGCTGTACCATCTGCAGTAGCGCGAGTTATTTATCATTTGTAACCTCTCTTCACGTTGAATCTTTTTATCCTTTTTTATTAGTTCACCGAACCACATTTCTCCTTCCTCTCGCTTTACCTCTACTTCTTTAATGCTCCAATCTCTGTCTTCAAAGAACTTCTTTCTTTCTTCCTCCCAATCCGAGCCTGGGATCTCTTTAAGCGAAGTCTCTTTTATTGCCTCCCAACATAATCTTGTCAGTTCGCTTCCTTTTCCCTCTTCCAATCTTTTTTCAAAACCCCATGCTCTTCTTCCTGCTCTTTCTCTCAGTTTATATCTTTTTGTCTCTTCTCTCACGAGGTATCCTGGGGTACTTCTGTCCAAGCCGAACGTCCATCTTAGATATCTTTTTTCCAATCTTTCCAGTTCTTCTCTTTCTTTCCACCCCCAAATCTCTACTCCATAGCTCATCACCGTCCAAATCAGCCTATCGAACAACCAAATTCTTCTGCTCCAGTCTTTGCCAAATCTTCTTTTGCCGATTCCCCACACTTCACCCATTATTCTTGCAGCTTTCTTAGCTCTATGTCTCACTTGCGCTTCTTGCCCTCCATTCCTCTGTAATCTGTAGCCTAAGTAATTGAATTCCTTGACCTCTTCTATCCTCCTTCCTAGCCATCTCCAATCCTTCCTCGTTTGTCTGCCTCCTCCTTTCTTGAAACTCATAATTTTGGTTTTGTCAACGTTTACCTCAAGTTTCTTCCTTTCCATGTAGTCCTCCAGTCTACTTATCACACTTCTCATCTCATCTTCATCCTCTGCCAATAGTACGATATCATCTGCGTAAGCTAGAGAATATAACCTCTTTGCACCAATCTTGACTCCTCCCCACTTAATTTTTGACAGATCCTCTTCTAAGTCCGCGATTAGTATGCTGAAAAGCAGCGGGCATCCTTGTCTCACTCCTTTTGCGGTCCAAAAACATTCCCCCAGATCTTCTCCCGTTTTCACTCTGCTTTTCGTCTCATTCAATACTTCTTTCACCCTTTCTATTAGTTCTTTTCTTATTCCCCTTTCTTTCATTGCATCATATAGAGTCTTTCTGTCCACCGAGTCAAATGCTTTCAAGTCTACAAACAATGCCACTAGTTTCCTTTTCCTTTCGTTGTTTATTCACTAAATAGTTCAGAACATAAATGTTGTCCATCGTACCCATACCCTTTCTGAAGCCTGTTTGATTTTGTGGAATCACTTTTCTTTCCTCACATTCTACCCTTAATCTCTCGGTTAACACCGATACATATATTTTGTACAAGGCGGCCATTAGAGTGATCCCCCTGTAGTCTCCTACTTTCTTGCCTTCCCCTTTTTTAACTAAAGGCAATATTAATCCTTCTTTCCACTCTTCTGGCTAACCCTTCCCTATTTTGTTGCAAAAGTCTCTTATCCAATCTCTCTTAACTCGTCTCCTCCGTATTTCCAGACTTCTCCTGGGATGCCGTCCACCCCTATGGCTTTTCCGTCTTTAATTTTTCTTATCACTTTTATGATCTCTTCCTTACTTATCTTTTCCTCTCCGTCTTCTAGTCTTTTTCCATTGCTTTTTCTATCTTTCAACCTATGCTCTACTCCACCTAACAGATTCATGAAATGCATCCTCCACTCTTCTGGATCTATTCTGTCATCTATCAATTTCCCTATTTTCCTCCCTCTATTCACAATTTCCCAGACGTCACTCTCTGTTCTTGCTAGCTCTGTTTCTTTTATCCATTTCTCCATAATTTCTTTTTTCTTTCTTTCGCAAAGTTCCCTGTATTCTTTCTTCTTTACGATGTAATTTTCTTTCCCTGTATCCGACCGCCTCCAGCTTCTTAGTTCCTCTCTTGTTTCTCTCTTCTTTTCATTACATTCTTCGTCCCACCACCCTATTCTCTTCTTCCTGTCTTTCTGTTCTTCTTGTACTGACTTTAGGGCGTTCCTTATGTCTCTTTTCATCACTCTCCAATCTTCTTCTACTTCCAAGTTCTTTAATTTTTCTGGTCTCAACTTTTCTTTAAGTCTTTCTTGGGCTTCTCTATCCCATGCTATTTTCCTTGCTGGGTATTCCTTTGAATTCTTCTTTTTTCTTGGCACTTCTCCTTTCACCCACAATTCAAGGGGGTGGTGATCCGAGTCTACCTTATCACCTATCCTCAACTTTAGTACCTTATCTCTTGCTTCCTCGTCCCCAATCGCATAATCTATCACCGTATTGCCGTTTCCTCCTGTAAATGTAAACTCTCCCTCTTCGTCACCTGCTGTAGCTCCATTCCAAATTGACCACCCCTTCTCTTCTATCTTCTCTACTAGCTTTTTTCCTTCTCTATTCATTTTTTTATCTTTAGAGTTTCTACTTTTTATTTCTCCGGATCTATGATCTTCTTCTCTTCCTGATGCCCCCCCTTCTCTTGCTGTTCTCGCATTAAAGTCTCCTCCGACTATGACTATCTCTCCTTCTATTTTCTCGTCCATCCATTTTTCCATGTTCTGCAGATACCCCTCAATGTTCCCTTTAGCATATATCCCTTTTATCTTCCATTTTGTCTTGTCCATCCTTAGTCCTCCCTCAATTATTCCTTCCTTTTCTGTGCTTACTTCATTTGTATCAGCTAGATCCCTTCTGATCCCCATCAACATTCCGCCCATCGCTCTTCCTTCCTTGTTTGTTCTTGTCGCCCACTGCGTGCTCCATACAAAACTTCTCGGTAAAAGTCTTCTTATCTTATCCCACATCTTCTCTTCTATCCAAGTTTCTAGAAGCACTAACACATCCCATTTTTCTAATTTTTGCCAAAAATCTCTATCCTTGTTCCATAGGCCAGCCACGTTCCAGAACATGATTTTCCACGAATTCACGAGTTTCTCTTCCATATCTCTATTCTCTACTTCTATCACTTGACCTTCACACTGAGTCCTCACAACCTTTCCCCCGCACCATCCTCTCCACTTTGCCGGACTTTTCCTTCCTTCGTCATTTCTTCCTTATCCTCGTCCCACTTCCACCATTGATCATCAATGCATAATCTCTCTCTTCTGATCCACACTTTCTTTCCTTCCGCCGCTTCTTTCCTTGCTCATTCTCCTATCTTCCATCTTACTCTTCTTTCTCTCCATGTTAAGTCTTCTGATATTCTCTCTCTCCGTCCCTTCAGTAACTTCTTTTTTGACAATATATCCCACTTCTGGTCTTCATTTTCTAGCCTAACTAAGAGCATCTCCCCTCTCCCTTTTTCTGTTTTCTCACCAATCTTTCTAACTTCTTTTATTTCTACTTTGGCACCTATTGAAGCAAAAACCTCCTCAACCGCCTCTTTTCTTTTTCCTTCTCTGATATCTATGCCTTTAATTATAATATTTTTCCTCCTTTTCTCTCTTTCTCTACTTTCTATGCTATTCTCTATTCTTTTTATCTTGTCGGTCAAGAGTACATTTTCATTCTCTCCTCCTTTTTGCCTCGGTTCTGTCACTTGGATATTTCCTTGTTCTATTTTCTGTAATCTGGATTTTAATTCCGCCATTTCCTTTTTTAACTCTTCTCTTTCTTTTTCCCAATCCTTTCTTTGTAATACAACTTCCTTTCTCAGTTCATCTACCATTTTCCTCATCTTAATTTCTTGTCTTTCAAAGCCTTCTTTCATCTCCTTCATATAGTTATCGAACTTTCTACCCATCTCCATCAGCCAAAGTCCTACCTCTTCTTTTAATGCTTCTTCCGACTTGCTCGGAGATCTTGCAGTTATCTTGCTTTTCTTGAAAACCTCCTCTTCTGCCTCTTCGTTTTTTTCCATTTCATCTCTTTTTCTCTTTTGGATGTCATCGATACCACTTACGCTTACTCTGTCTCTTCTCTCTCTCTCACCCTTTTTCCACTTCAGCAATTCTTCTATGTTGCCCATGCTACTTCTTCTTTCCCTTCCATTTCCCCCTTCGAATAATCTATCAATTTTACATTTATTAAGGCTGATTTATGCAGGCCGTAACTGGTAATTTATGCCGTAAACTGTAAGAAATTGACCAATTATATTCGATTATTCTTCTCACACTCAACTGTAATTGGTCAATTTCTTACAGATTACGGCATAAATTACCAGTTACGGTCTGCATAAATCAGCCTTTAATCTTATCCATTCTTTAGTCTACTACCTCGCACTCTCGCTACTTACCCGCGCCCTCTCAGTCCACTTCAGAAGCGTAATACTAGTGGTCACGTGACACCCAGTCACGCGACCACCGACCTCGCGATCTGCGCGCTGCTCCCTCACTAGCTTTTCATTAACAGTCTTCCTTCTATGTTACTCTCATGCCTAAGGCTAGCTCAACTGACACTGTATATTTCTAGACCCTATGTCTCTGTAACTCGCCCTTTCCCTACCTCCTCTCTCACTCCACACACTCTCTCTCACCCTCTCTTTCTCAAACACTCACACTCCCTACTGTCCGCCCTTAAGAGCACCCAATAAAATCGCCCAAAAAATCCGAGTACGCGACCGCGTGTCACACACTACAGCACCGGAAGCGGAAGTAAAAAATTTGGCAGTGATTTGTAGTAATTTCACTACTGGTTGCCATAGTAATTATTAAAAATCACTGTCTATTATTGACTGTATTAAATTTCTGTAAGGGTGTTTTAATTTCATACGTAAAGGCTATTATACCAGTATGTATATACTGAGCATTATTGCAAATATATTATATTGCAATGTTGCTGCAATATTACATTGCAATATTTCTGCAAGCGGACATTTTACTATTGCTGCAACGTTGCAGCAACATTGCAGCAACATTTCGCAACGTTGTTGCAATGTTGTAATGTTGCAAAAAGTATTGCTGCAATGTTGCTGTGCTGTATGGGGAGTTGCATTTGGACACATATCCAATGGAATGATTTTATCGCAGCAAAAAAATTATCTGTTATGAAAATTGTTGAGCAATGATTCTATTAATGATCAAATATTCAGTATATTACAAAATTTTTATTGCTAAATCTGAGAAACAAATGTAGAAAAAATAATGTAATGTATGCAAGACATAAATATATATAATATATAAATAATGAAACATTAGTGATAAACAAAGTGAATCAAATATCAACTAAATCTTCGAATAAAAAGAATAAATGATAGAAAGGACTTATCAGAATCGCGGCACAAGCACTCGCTCACACATAGGCGTGTTCACTCGCATTGGAAAGAAAAGAATGTTCTCTCACCTGGGCCGCTAAGCCTACGTATTTCCTTAATCATCGCCATCTTTATCTTAATAGTAGTTAAGTCACAAGTAAATCAAACGGTGAAAATTATATATTTCTTCAACAAAAAACAAACTAGTGGAAGGGGTGGTATATGACTAGTTCTCAGAAAAATGCGAAAAATGACCTTTCAAAATACAAATAATATAACTTAATATATTTGACATTTTTTTCTATATAATATGTAGTACAGAAGTGCCTTACCTCAACTGTCTACGTGGTCCCCAACTTTTCTTAATTTTAATTATAATTATATGGTAATGAAAAAAATGAATTATGAGGGAATGATAATTTAAGTGAAGTAATGAGTTTTTTTCATATCATTGCTATATTTACGTTACTATCGTGAAATTAAAAAGTAAATTATGAATTTTTTTTTCAAAATATAAATTTATTTTTTGAAAATTTTTTGTTTTTTAACACTTTGACAAATATTTTTCTTAAATTACTGAGATCTGTAATATTTTATTTGTTATTGTTATTTTATAACGACTTTTATTTTATTTTAATTTATCTATTAGTTTAATAAACTAATTGAATTGTTAAAGAAAAACTTATCACATTAACATAAATTTTTTTAATGATAAAAATGAGGGAATGATAGTGAGGGAATGATAAAATCAAACATAATCAACAAAAAGTGATCGTATATAACCTCACTTTAATTTAGACGATGAGGCAAGTTTTTTTACCTCCTGAAACATGTAAGATACCATATAAATTATTACATAATAAAATAATTACCTTGTTAAATTTTACAGTGAGGGAATGATACATAAAAATGTAATGTTGAAATAATTAGCAGAAAATTATTGCGCTTCTACAAATCTGTTCGTGCTGAGCAACAATGATGTTATGGTTACATTGGCAGTATTGTTAACTATTAAAAATTCATAAGCGCGGCAACGTATCACTAAATTTAAAAGTACAACACAAGTGTTCATAAAATGTGAGGGAATGATGTTTTTTTTTGGGACCGAGATAGACAATGAATTATCAAATGATTTTCGTCTGTGTACTTAATAAAAGGCATATTTACTATAAAATACAGTATTTTTAAAGTAATTAATGTAATTAACATGAACGTTTTCATAAAACAAGATGAATTAATTACGTTATATACATCGAAATGTTGAGTTTGGGACATGATGAGGGAATGATATTTAGGGTATTTGATCAACTGCCATGTTTTATTTTGAAACAAGAACACTAAAATTATGTATGGTACAAGTAACTATACTGGTATAGTTTCCATAAAAAAATATTAATCTAAAGACATAATATTAATAACGGGTAAAAATGAGTAGGGACACGAATTTCGAATTTTTCTGAGAACTAGTCATATATTTAACTGATTGTGAGTTCTACATAATTGCATCAGCCACTCTGTGAATAGCATTCCAATATTACAAACATGGATTATGTTGGAAGAAACATGAATTGTCATGGTCCGATCCTCACGATGAAACTCCATGCAAGAAATAGTGTAAAAGAGTAAGAATTAATTTTCTTAAATTTTTTAAATATTTTTTTCCATAAATCATTTATCTATTTTTCTGTAGTTTTATTATTACAGGATGTAAACCTCATATTTTAAATTGAGGTCTTGACACGCACAACATGACTATAAACGACTTAGATATTTGAATCAGCTTGTGTCCTTTGTCGAATTAATTCTTGGAGATGAACCATGGAAAATGTTGCCTTATGCAACGTGAACAACAATCATTGAAAGACGCGTATATTGAACGATTTCTGCAGTCAACTGCCGTTTCATCACTCGATTCGAGATCTAATAGAGGATCTAATAGAGAATCGAAATCTAATCTTATAGAACTCGTTAAAATTTGTAATGCAATTTGTAAAACTCATATCACATGATACTTACATGTACATAAAACCATCAATTTTACTATTTTTATTCGAACTTAAACATTGTGCGAATACATATTTTCAATTGAGTCAGAATATGCAGAGCATTTATGATAAGTATAAACATTTTGTAAATATTTTAAGACAAAACTGTATCACCAATAAATGTGATGCAATCAGATTCTTGCATAAAATTTCTAATAAAAGTGCTTTGCTAGTAAACTACATTAGCTTATGTCTTAGATAATGTTGTAATATAATTTAATTTTGTTGTAATGTGTCATATAATTTTATATGTAATGTGTCATATAATTTTTAATGTAAAATTATATGTAAAATTAAAGATCCATATTTTAAATATAAAAACTAATTTATGTTTGATTTTATAATGAATGTTTTTGCTATTTTTTCCTTCCTTATTAATTAATTATTATTAAAATAATAAAAACTTCAATCTATTACTAATTAAATAACTAATACTAATTATAAAAATAATTATTCCTTCGTTCCACGTTATCAAATGCGAATTTCCCTCTTTCGCGGACTAAACATCATCAAATATGGATTTCCCCTCTTCCGTGGACATTGCACTCATAAGCGCAAATCTCGCATTTCAATGGGATAGAGGTAGAATATGTGCAAAAAAGAAAGAAAACTGCAATGTAAAAGGGAGAGAGAAAGAGAAAAAAAGCATAATATATGAAGAGCACGTATGAGAACAACCGCGAACGCGAAGAAAAAATATCGCAATTGGTCGCAATTGATGGGAGGAACCGCGAACGTGACCATCACGGGGAACTGTTTATGAGGCTACGCACAATAAAAGAAATAAGGAACAGAGAAAAGGGAACAAAGAACAAGGACTATTTCTCTCTTCTTATATTATGCAGAATAGTGAACTTTTCACTCTCTTTGAATTCCCACGGAAAAAGTTTGTAAAGAAGAGCTATATCGAGTTTTCGCATTGCACGATACATTTCAAAAAATTCATATGAAAAAAATCCTTATCCCTTCCCTCTTACGGACTCCGCATTCATAAGCGCGAATTCCGTCTCTCCCAATGAACTCATAAGCGCGTCACGTCATGTCCTCGCGTAACGGAATTCCTCTGGCCTGCACCCCTCTCGGAGTTTCTGGCTTAGAATCGGCTTTTATTATGCTACTCTGATTATATTCCACAAATTCTCTTTCTGATGATATTTTTGGCAGATTACATTATTCAATAAGATGAAGATGAAATGATATACTCAATTTTTATGGTTTTATTAAATAAAAAAAAATCAAATTAATAATATTTTATGTGTGTGTCCTACAGTTCGTTGTTATAATCATGGTAATCGTCAAAAACTGTATAGTCCGTTGTTATAATCGGATTATAGGCACACACTGTTAAAAAAGATTTAAATTCGCATTCAAAGCTCGTCTCTCCGTTTTATGAGCTCGCGCCGGAGCTTTCTTTTTTCTGGATCTGTTAGCATCGTACGGACACAAATTCGTGCCCTAGCCTGTATTAAGCGCCTCAAGTCACTAAAATTCTTTAGAACCGAATCATAGTGTTATCATTGACATTTTGGTGCCTAACGTAAAGCTCGGAGCATTAATCAGACAATAAAAAAGATCACATCCCGCCGCAAAGAACAAGTGTGCTTAACCTCAACAGAGATTCAAAGTATCGTTACGGCAAGATCACAGGTTAGCGTATATTAACATTCGTTACGGCATGGACGCGAATATTCATAGATTAAAACAGTGTAGAGCAAATAAAAGGCCAAGTTACTTGCATAATATAATACATTTTTTTTAGGCAGGAACCGCTACGATTGCGGACGCGCAGATTAGATTGTAAAGACTAGAAAGGTTTTTCCAAAGTTTTGAAGTGGTACAGATTGCAATAGAAGAAAAAGTAAACCTCCTTGAGGAAGGAAGAGAGCCAGGCGAAATCGGAGATCCAGAAAGGGATATATTCGAACAAATCTACTACAAGGTGGCGTCAATGGCGTAAGAAATAATTGGGCGACAACAGGTCCAAAACAGAATGAGAATACATACAGACGGAAAGTTTACAGAAAAACAGGGGCGAAACAGTCGAGACGTCACGCAGACGACCAAAGTTACTGGACATAAAGCTTCCCGAATTTAATGGAGATTACACCAAGTTGCTGTTTTTCAAAGATAGTTTTGAAATCACTATCCACAACGATGATAATTTGACAATAGTACAGAAGCATCAGTATCTTATCGAGTGCTTCAAGGAGAAGCTTACAGTGTAATTCAAGGATTCAAGATTTCCAACGAAAACTACGAAAATGGAAGTTATTGAAAGATACGTTTGATAACAACATGATGATCATAAAGAATCGAACAGTGGACAATATGCCAAAATTATCGGAATTTGGCATTAAGTTTTTGACTGAGAGGTGTCACACGATTAAGGTTCTCGAGTAAAGTCGGCCGAAAACGGTGGAGAAGCGTCCAAATAGAGACACAAAGGAGGTAACATTAGTCTCCGCGACGATCAAGTGCAAAATTTGTAAAGAAGATCACCACGTATTCAAATGCAGCAATCTTTTAAAACTAGCAATCGAACAGATTGAAAGAAGAAGCTTATTGAGAAAAGGTTATGTCTCAATTGTCTTCAGGGCACTACGTTCGTGATTGCAAAGCCTCCACAAGAAGTAGCACAATTCGATTATTCATGAAGACATTAACGAAAGACAAGGAGATGTCCAAGAGAAGATATCGTTGAAAGATTCTGCAATGCCATGTTTTGTTATGAATTGCATTGATTCAAGACACAGTGGAGTCCTTAATATTGATTGAGTCACAATACTCGGATACTAAGAAAAAGCATGATGACAGATGTTTGTTGCATCAATCACAAGGGAATCAGAGTAATTCTTTTCACGGCTGAGATCTGCGTACAAGTCAAACGGGAAAGAGCAACATTGTCGAGCGCTGCTCGATCCAGAATCACAATCAAATTTAGTTACAGCCGATTTGGTTCGAAGATTGAAGCTAGCATGTAGCAATGAAGTGCGTCTGATCAGTAAAATTAACAAAACCATTACAACAGTTAATAAGATAACTTGTATACGCATTAAATCGATACACTGCGACTTTATAACAACAGTGGACTGTCTAGTAATGCCGGAGATTACAGAACAATTGCCACAATCCAAATTCGGTACATTCGAAATATACATTTCAAAACATATTAAGTTAGCAGACCCGTACCATATGTCAGAACCTATCGACATTATAGGCGCAGGAGTATATTAGAAGAGTCTCATCGGAGCACCGGAAAATCAGATCAAAGGTAGACCAGTTCGGGAGAGGCTCCTTTGCGCATAGTACAATTTGACACGTTGCTATTGCGCACCGTGCTATTAGACACATAAAGTTGTGCATCGTTCGATTGGACACGTAACAATTGCGCACAGTACAATTGGATATGTTGCTATGTTCAATTGGACGCAACACATAGGTAATTATACAGTAGACTCCTCACCTCAGAAATCGATGAAAATAGGCTTATTCGCGTTTTGCTCAAAATAAAAGAATTTGACAGAAAAAAGTGTCGCTCTGCTCTGTGAAGCGAGATATTAATCGTAAAAGTTGGCGACTATTCAGGTTAGAAAATATGTCGTATTGACGAAACATAACGAAAAAACACGTCCCGTGAACACATGCGCATGCGAAAAAGGCGCAAATTTCAAACGTACATTTCAATAATAAATGATTATAGCTATTAAATCTTCAGGTGAGGATGGTGGCGCAGTGCGATATGTGCTGTTCTGATAAGCCAAAGATCCAGGTTCAAATCCAACCGAGAACAATTGTCGGATTTTATCCGGCTGTCTCATTATCGGTCGCCACCTCCCTGCCTATCGACGATGGCGTTGCCGGTCCTAAACCCGGATAAAAAAGGGGAGGTTCATAGGTGAGCAACCTGTCTATTGTAAAAAAGAGGAATGCTCATAGAGCTACCATTGTGGCCTTGAAGAGGCATAAGTGGTTAGATATAACAGGGCAAGCCCCTAAACTAAGAAGAAGAAGAAGAAGAATCTTCGGGTAATCTACTTTCCATGCGAAGCGAATTCCACCAAGCGAGGGGGAGTGCTCATGCGATTTTCCACGTGAAACGAATTCCACCCGGTGAGGGGGGAAATGTGGGTGGGGGAACCGACAGCCCCCTGCATCCCTCCTTTGATGTGTGTATTTCATCAATATGACAGATTTTCTAAATAGTCGCCAACTTTAACAATTAATATCTCGCTTTGCAGAGCAAAGCGACACTTTTTCTGTCAGATTCTTTCATTTCGAGCAAAAACGCGTCGAATAAACCTATTTTTATCGATTTCCGAGGTGATGAACCTAAACTGTACTTATGTGTTGTGTCCAATTGAACGGTGCGCAATTGCTATGTGTCCAATCAAATGGTGCGGAACTTTATGTGTCTAATACCACGGTGCAATAGCAACGTGTCCAATTGTACTGCGCGCAAATGAAAGCCTCTCATCTACAACAAGATCACATGAATTTAGTCGAAAATCAGGATCTACTACTTACAGAAGTGTTACATTATCCTGCATAAACCAGTTTTCCGTCCAAAAAGTACAACGACAAAGTTATGAATCATTTTCGATGCATCTTCAAAGACAGCAAATATTTCGTTGAACGACAAACTAATATCCGGTTTAAATTTGCAAGTAAATCTACAGGGGATATCATAAAACAAATTCACAACATAAACCTTTTCTTGAGCCAAAGTATATGTATATAACGAAGGTTACAAAGATGTTACAAACATGATAAAATATAAAAATCAATATATACACATAAATATAAAAATAAAATTAAAAAATTATAAAAAAGTCATACTAAACGCGTTTCGGCTCACTGAGCCCTCTTCAGTAATATGAAATGTCGAGAATATGTAAAAAATGTTTGTAGTCACAATATTGAAAAGATGAAACAGCAATCACGTTGTCATGGGAATGCCGCAGTCACAGTTATAAGAATAGGTGTCGAAAACTCCCTCGGGTTGGATATATCCGTGAAGTGATGACCGTTAATAGAGTTAAAAAATACTGTTAAAATAGAAAGAATAACGAGACGGTTATTTAAAGACGGTTAAAACTAAATTATCATGGTAAAGAATTTATAAAATTGAATGTATTAATATTTTTTTAGAAAAATTGGAAGAACATAACTTGGAGTGATATAAAGATATATTTGGTGTAACAATTCTTTTAAGGTGAGATTACCTGTTAAGTTCTTCATAGTTTTTAAGGATGAAAGATATTAAAATGTGTCAGTGTCGATGTTGAGATTGAAACCGACTGAGAATAAATTCAAAAAGGTCATCACTTCATAGTATACCGATTATAACATGTACGAAGAAGGGAGACAATATTATTTATTTTCATATGTGTGTCCTATTGTCAGCAGAATTTTTAGTTGTTTATATTTTTTTGTTATTAGGCAAGCTCCAATATAATATCTAAATAGGCTTCATTTAAATGTTCGGAATCTTTTTGTAAATTAATACTCATTTTTTGTGATCTGATGTGGATCATTTCCGATATTAACCGTTTTTGATAATTGGACTCTGTATCTAAAATTCCAACATTATCCCAGTCAAATGAATGATTGTATTCCAATATATGTTCTGTGATAATTGAATGTTTGGAGGGATCGAGCTTTATATTAGACCTATGTTTTTTTATTCTTGGTCCTAACTGTCTTTTTGTCTGTCCAACATAGGATGCATCACAATCTTTGCATTGTATTTTGTATACCACATTGTTCTTTTTTAATTTTTCAGTTTTGTCTTTTTGGACTTTAATAATATTATTCATCTTATTGATGTATCTCAAATCTACACTCAAGTCTGATTTTTTTAGATAAGAGGATATCTTGTTAGTGACATTCTTAATGAAAAGTAATACAATGTATGGTTTTTGATTATTAGAAGGACAATCCATTTGTTGTATGGTGTCTTTGTTGTTAAGATTGAAACTGTGATTATGAATTCTTTTGTAAAGACAGTTGAAAATTAAGTTTAAAGGATAACCATTGTTTAATAATAAATTGATACACATGTGAATATTTTTGTGGTGGAATTTTGGGTGTGAGAGTAAAATTGCTCTGTCTATTAGATTGTAAATCGTGCCTATTTTATGATTGAAAGGATGTTCTGAGTAAAATGATAGAAAACGTCCGGAAAAAGTTTTTTTATGGAACCAATCTAAATAGATCTTATTTTCTTGCAGTATTATGTTGAGATCAAGGAAGCTTATTTCATTGTTGGTGCATGGTTCGATGGTAAATTTGAGTCTTTCGTGGTGATTGTTAAATCTGTTTATTATGTCTTTAACTTTTTCTTTTGGGGCGGACATGGGACGGATGATATCGTCTACATACCTAAAATAAAATTTAAAATGAAAGTCAAAAGAAGTTAAGATGGTTTGTTCTAAGTCACTCATAACAATGTCAGCTAATATGGGAGATAATGGAGAGCCCATAGGTGTACCGAAACATTGTTTGTAGATCTTGCTGTTGAATGAGAAATATGTCGAATTTATAATAAATTTGATTATTTCTAAGAATTCGACTTTCGGAATTTTTGTAGAAGACTCAATGTATATCCATCTTTTTGTTAGGCTGTCAATGGCTATTTCTAAAGGAATGTTGGTGAAAAGAGATACAGCATTCAAAGAGAAAATAGTATCAGAGCTTGCTAATTCAACTGAGAGCCTATTATATAATTCTTTACTATTTAGAACGTTGCTGTTTGCCTTAGGAATACTATTGGTAATAATGTTTTGTAAAAATGTACTTATGTTATTGAACGCTGTGTTGACAGAAGAAACTATAAGTCTAAAACTTAATTCTTCTTTATGGATTTTTGAAAGTCCATATGCTCTTGGGAGAAGAGAATCGTTTGACCTTAATTTAAATAATTCTGATTTTTTGATATACAGAGGATACTACAGAGGATATTAATTAGATTTAGGACTCACGAATCTGTTTTCACAGCTGACGTAGTCTATGTTTAGACAGATTTTGATAGATCATCGAGATCGCAACTGGCAATTGATATTATGGTGCAAAAAAACAACACAACCTGTTTAACTATACCAATTAAATACTAAAACGTATAGAACGACATGCGCTCCGTTCTTAACAATGCGGTACCTAAAAGAATTGGCTGAGATTCATAAATAAGAATTTCCATTAGCAGCAAAAGTAGAAGAGGATTTCTACATGGATGATTTGACAGAAGGAGCAATACTGAAGAATGTAACAGCATTACAAGAGCAGCTACTAGAAATGCTGGCTCGAGGGAGATTTCCTTTAAGAAAGTGGAGAGCAAATCATAAAGACACATTAAGAAATTTATCAGAGCACAATAAGCCAGATAGTTTGCTTATGAGAAACAAGGATCAGTCACTTAAAGCGATAGACTTATATGGAATTCGACAACGGATACTTTTCAATATTAAGTTACGCTAGGAAATAATGTAGTGAACACCAAACAAAATGTGCTATCAAAAATAGCGCAAGTATACGATCCTCTTGGTCTAGTAGCCCCGATACTTATTATTGGCAAGCTCATCATGCAGAAGATATAGTGACAAAAAGTCGATTGGGATCAAGAGCCAATTAATCTAAAAATAGATTAGGAAGATTACTATACATCACTTGTTCGATTGAATGATTTAAGAATACAGAGAAACATCAATATCAATAATCGGTCCTTAGATTTTGATCTATATGGATTCGGTGGTGCCTCAGAAGCAGTATATGGAGCCTGCATTTATGCGGTTAGTACAAATCAACAAGGAGAAAATCACTCAGAATTAATCTGTTTTAGAGTTAAGGTAGCTCCATTGAAGACGATATTTTTGCCGAGACTTAAACTAGAGGCTGCTCTCTTGCTAGTTATATAATACAGTCAAGAAATCCTGTGGTGACAAAATTCCATCCTCTTTAACCAAAAGGTTAAAAAGGTTTGATACCAAAACGAAAATGATAAGAAATATTTGAAAAGTGTTAAAATCTAAAATTCAAAGAGTGAGAAGTATTGTGTTAAAATTTCAAGCCGATTGACAACATCGTTTTTAAGAAAATTAGGATCAAAGTTGTGCTCTTATACACAGGCTGTAACAGGGAAAGCGATAAAATTTCTCTAAAATGTTACATAGTTCCAAAAAAATAATAAGAAAGTAAAATAAAAAACAGTGCAATCAAAAGCTGAGACATCCCTGAGTAATTAAAAAAAATTAGATATTGACAATTTCATTAGATAATTGGATGAAAAGACAACGACTTTCTTGTATTTTTACTAATGCATCATAGGAATTACATAAGAATTGTTGGAAACGTGGCAATGCTGCACGCTGGATCTACAAATGTTCACTAGGGAAAGGAAGCAAGGTAAATGCGAAGCGACATTGCCACATTTCACTAATCTATTTCATGTTATTTTTGATGGAAATATTATAATTCTAGGTGTGTAAAACGTGATTTTTTAAAATTAGATTTATTAACAACATATTACAAAACATTATCACTACGAATATGCGCGTAAATAAGATTATTTTCTGTATAAAATTTTTTATCTTAGATTAGTATTACTGCACAGCTCCCGTGTATAAACATAGGCCTACCCCTCTCGCCGCCTGCCCAGCGAGACTGGTATCAAACCTTCTTAAGCTATGGAGTGATAGTAACACTCGGTTAGATAAAAACACCTGCTCACATGCTTAAAACATTTGTAGCAAATATAAAAAATTCAGAGTCTTACAGAAACAGTTACCTGGTCACATGTATCCTCGGAAGACAATCCGGCAGATCTCCCGTTAAGAAGAGTCTCAGTAGATCGTTTAAGTCAAGACAAGTTGTGGTGGAACCTTGGTTAAGAGATGGAAAGAAGCAACCACCCTCAATGAAAATTCCGAAGATTAACCTACCTGAATTGAAATCATTATTCTTTACTTTAATGTCAATTCAAACGTACCAATTCTTACAGAGATATTCATCATACAGCAAACTATGTAAAATGGTAGCATATTGTTGCAGATTTGCAAAGAACTATAGATCTATAAATAAGAAAACAACAGCACTTAATATTATGGAATTGATGAAGGCAGAAAAAATCATTATCCGATGGATTCAACAAGAAGTTTTTTCAACAGAATATCGTCATTTATAAGAAAAGAGGCTATTTCCGCGGAAGAGTCTGTTGCGTGCATTTGAATGAAGAAGACTTGTGGGAGGCAAATTGCAACATGCGAAGATTAATGCAGAACAAAAAACCCCCTGGTTTTACCGGCGAAGCATCATGTCACTAGCATTATTCTACGCGACAGACATGAACAGTTGCTTCACTGTCTACCAGAGTAGTTGTTGCACGACATACGACAGCGATTTTAGTCAATCAGCGAAAGACGAAAAGTACATAAAATAATTAGAAAGTGTATCAAATGCTATCGTTTCAATCCTACTACAATGAAAGTCAAAATGGGCAATTTACCAGCCGAGAAAGTTCGTGAAGTAGATCGGCCATTCGTCGTAACAGGTATAGACTACACAGGTCCAATTCAAGTCCGAGAAAGCAGATGTAGAGGAAGAATCCATATTAGTAAAGGATATATCGCTATTTGTTTGTACTACCACCAAAGCAGTACATTTAGAAGTAGTAATAACTTTTAACGGATGTATTTCTAGCTGCTCTACGTAAATTCACTGCTAGAAGAGGACTTTGCGTTCAAATATTATCGGATAATGGCACTAATTTTGTGGGAGCAGCTGGACATCTCAAAGAGTTATACGAATTTTTAGTCAAGGAACAGGAGTTAATCAAGACAGAATTAGCGGAACAACGGATAGAGTAGCATTTCATCGCTCCACGGGCCTCTAACTTTGATGGATTGTGGGAAGCCATTGTGAAAAGCACCAAAATATATTTATATATTGTAACTCAACGCACGAAATGTACGAAGAATACAGTACCCTTCTTACACAAATAGAAGCTGTGCTCAACTTGCGGCCTTTGACGCCGCTCTCGAGTGATCCATCAGATCTCTCAATATTAACGTCAGCATATTTTCTAATTGGAAGCTCACTTTTACAACCAATACAAATCAATCACCTCGATATATGAGAAAGCTCCATTGGCAAGTGATACAAAAGTTGAGCCAATTATTTTGGAAACGTTGAAAAGCGGAGTATTTACAGGAGCTACAGAAAAGAACTAAATGGACGACTTCTGGTACGGTGAAAAGGGACGATCTGATTTATTAAAGAAGAAAACAGCCCCTCTTTACAGTGGCTAAGTTGAGTAATACAGATACATCCAGGCCAAGATAGAGATATAAGAATCGTCACCTTACGGACTTCACGAGAATATTTAAGAGACCTGTCTGAAAGCTGTGTCTACTTCCGATGGAGGAGATTCCCGAAAATTAAAACGAGAGACTTTAAACGTTTAGCTTAAGTTGCATTTTTTAGTTTATTATTCAGTTTCATATTCATGTTCTAATATCAACTAGCTGTAAAAGTTCAATTTAGTATAAGTGAAGTAGTTTTGTTTATTGCGTACACAACAGAGATTTATTAGTTATTTTGAAAGCTACTTTTTTAAGGTAGCCGGAAGATGTTAAAAGGAATTTAAATTTGCATCCAAAGCCCGCCTCTTCGTTTCATGAACTCGCGCCGGAGCTTTCTTTTTTTTCTAGCTGTATTAAGAAGGAAGAAGCATTGTACGAACGCAAGTTCGTGCCCTAGGTTGTATTAAGAGCTATTAAAACTCTTTAGAACCGAATCATAATATTATCATTAACACACATCAATACACGCACGCACGCGCGCGTACGCACGCACGCAATGTTATATTGACATGGAAAACTTTTCAGGAAAAATTTTTATTTTTGTTCTACACGGCTTTTATAATGACTATCATGATTATAAGACACACGGACAATAATTTGGTTTCCTTTATTTAATAAAATAATTAATAAAATAAAATAATGTACTGAATTTCAGCTCACAGAATAATCTATTCTCCAAAATACTATAAGAGAGAGAATTTGCAGAACACGAAGGTTATACTACGACGATCTTAATGCGACAAGATGTTACTTCTTATTTAGATACTATTATTTAGATACTATGTAATTTATTTATTTGTACACTGAAGATGACCGAAATTCATGTGCCGAGAAATGTATGTACATTTATTTGAATAAGAATCGTAAGCAATTAAAACCCAGTAATTAATATTAAAATAATATACTATGTAATACTATAGCATGTAAACGGAAATTGTTCTCAGTATATAAAATGAGTTTCTCTTGGTTCGAAAAAAATTATTTATTGTCCAATTTGTTATCTGTCCAATTTGTTTTCCGTTACGTACACGGAAAGAGATGGATTATCATAATATCCACATATTTGTTGTGAGGACACCGGAGGTGAGCTTATGGTGTGCATCATGTGTATTGGTTGCACATAAGGCATCATTTGTACGGGAGTGACTGATGGGATCGAATTGTTACCACCACGTTCTAGAGTCGAACTTACATAAAAATCATGAGAATTGATCTTGCTCGAATAAGCACTCGCCGGGCGAATCATCGATGCTTCATGAATGCTAGACGCTGCTACTGCTGCAATTCTTCCTTCTTGCATTTGATTACTCCAACGTAGACGGCAGATACAGATTGCAATGATAATGATTACGATAAACACCACTACACTGCCAACGATACCAATAATCAGGGTGTCGTCAGTACTTGAACTGTTGCTCATTGTAGATGTACCTGTTATCAATCAAAATGTATGTTAAAATGTTAAAATATTAATTTTCTTAAGAAAATATTCTAATCTAGAGAGTGAATAAATAGATTTTTTAAATTTTATTATTAATAATAATAATTATTATTTATTATTAATAATTTTATTATTAATAAAATTAGGAGTATTGGAAGAGATGTTTTAGGTCACATATTGTTCAGATTGATGACATTCCATGATGCTGCTGTAAATCTTTCATCATAAAAAAACCTTGAAAATTCTATTAGAATATTGTTTAATTCTCTGACTTTTTGATTCTGAGATTCTCGGTACTAATTTTTCTCATCGACATAAGGTTAAATTAATTTGGGCCTTCAAAACACCTGCATTTTGGAAAAAAATAGAATTTACAATATATGTGGTGGTTTATATATATTTAATGTAGAATACAAACTAACCAATTGAAGATAATGAAAATGATAAGAATAACCATATGAAACATAAAACAAAAGTTTTCGGCGATTTCAAAGACAAAGAATGAATTAGCAGTATCAGAAAATATCAATCTCACTTAAAAAAGCGACAGAATCATTTACAGAAAAGAGAAGGCGGCTCAAAATAATTTTTTTAAAATAAAAGGTTTATTTCATAGGTAGAGTAAGTCATCATAAATAAACTATTTTTATGAAACAATCGCAAGAAAAACTTTAAACATGTTTTTCTCTAACTACATTTTTCAAGCACGTTTTCTCAAAAATTATTAGGTCAATTAGGCTAATCAAATATGCTTTGGCACAAATTTTCAATAAATGTGACGCTATGTCATCATTTTTACTCTAATATTTTAATAAAAATAATTACTATTTTTTTTATCCTGAAAAAAGTGTGAAAATTTCATCAATTATATTTAAGTGCATTTTGTTTAAAAACTTTTTTTTTGACCAATCATCATAGTCAATAACATATAACGATTAAAACAAAAATTATGTTTTCTCTAAAGTGAAAAGGACAAGGGATAATAACGAGCAAAATAAAGATGTTTTATATAACACATATAATTTTTTTACGATCTATTAGTATTTATTAGTATTAAATTATTGAAACGTTTCGTGCTCATTAAAACTTCACAGTGAAAATTATGTAAAAATAATTGAAGGATTCTAACAAAAATATAAAGAAAAATAATATAAAAGAATGCGGATATCATTGCAAATCACATTAAGTCGCACAAGAGGTTAACGTCAGTTGAACGCAGAGATCAAAAAACACAAAATTACAAAGTAATAAATATAAAGAGTTGAAACATCTAATATTTAAATAAAAATAATTACTATTTTTTTAATCTTGAAAAAAGTGTGAAAATTTCATCAATCATATTTAAGTGCATTTTGTTGAAAAATTTTTTTGATCAATCATCATAGTCAATAACTACATATATATAATTAAAACACAAATTATGTTTTCTCTACAAAGTGATTGCGCAATGAAATAAAAATCCAAATATAAAATTAAAGATGTGATTGTCTGAAAGACGGAAAGGAGTTCATAATAATTATTTTTTTGCTCAAATTAAGAATATCATCAGAAACAGTGAGACAATGCTTAAAAAATTTCAAGAAAAAGTAGAAACACTTAGTAACATCAGTTCTTTTTAATATAAAAATAAATAATAATTAAATTTTTATTCAGTAAAACTTATCGATAAGTAACAATGTAATCCAAGTAGAAAATGTGTCAACATACGATCAGAGGCTAGATTTTTTTATGTCTAATAATATTTTCGCGTTATTATGTATACATATTTTTCGTTTAATAAATTACATTCCAATTACTGTCGGTTTTGAAATACAACCACATAATTAAATTTATCAGTTTAATTATATTACTCAAATGAAAGGCATTAGTTGACATCAAACTGGCAATGTGATTGGTGAGCTGCGAACCGACTTGATTTTGTCAGACTATTAACCGCAGTGATTCACCAACTTATGAAATCGAAATTTGATTTACATTTTGGAGTTAATAAATCTCAACTCCACTCATAAGATGAAGAATTTATTGCGAAAAATATTACCTCAGCCAGGATTGGTGAATCACTGCGGTTAATAGTCTGACAAAACCAAGTCGGCTCGCAGCTCACCAATCACATTGTCAGTTTGATGTCAACTAATGCTTTCATTTGAATTTTAACTACTGACGAAGAGAATGACCGTTGTTACAGTTATATCCCACCATTGACTTGAAAATTTGGTATTCCTCACTAGAGGCGCTGCCTGAGAAAGCGTCTCTCTTAGTGTACTTATTATTGCGATAAATATTATCACATGCCTCGGTGGTCGAATTGGTATGACACCCGCACGGAATAAGGGAATTTCAGGTTCGAATCCTGGCTGAGGTAATATTTTTCGCAATAAATTCTTCATCTTATGAGTGGAGTTGAGATTTATTAACTCCAAAATGTAAATCGAATTTCGATTTCATAAGTTGGTGAATTACTGCGGTTAATAGTCTGACAAAACCAAGTTGGCTCGCAGCTCACCAATCATATTGCCAGTCTGATGTCAACTAATGCCTTTCATTTGAATTTAAACTGGCGAAGAGAATGACCGTTGTTACAGTTAATTATATTAATCAATTTAATAATACTGATAATAAGTATTTTTTAAACTTAAAGTTTTAAAATTAAAACTGCAAAAAACATGTTGCAAAAAATATCACCCGAACTAGGATTTGAAGTAAAACCTCTCTACTATCTGAGACTACTGAACATGTGATATTGTAACAATCTATACATATGTACGTATAAAGGAACACATCTTCTAAAACAAACATGTATAAATCATAATGATAAAACTTGATCGATATGATTATTATTATTATGCAATATGTGTGTCGCCTCAGGATTCCCTGGTTTATATTCTTATTTACGGGTGGGTACCAAGTAAGTAGGAGGTTTTTGTTTTATTTATTGAGGTGGGTTAAGGGATTTTCGGACTAAGTGGCATGTTTTCAGTATTACGGCTTTTTGGATAGTTGTGTGTATTTGTGTGTGTAGATTGAGTTTATGTAGGTTTTGTGTGAATGAGAATGGTGTGACTCCTGTTGGTGACATGATAAATGGTAGGATAATGATTTTGTTTTGTTTCCACGTTTGTTTTATGTCTATCGCTAATGGTGTGTATTTATCTATTTTTTCTTGTTCTTTGGTTTTTATATTTGTGTCGTTGGGGATAGCTATGTCCAGAAAGTAGGAGACTTTGTCTTCCTTCAGTGTAAGTGTTATATCTGGTCTGTTGTGTCCGACTGTTCTGTCTGTGTGTAATGTAGTGTCCCAGTATAGTTTGACGTAGTTGTTCTCCAGTATCGTCTGTGGGTGATATTTGTAATATGGTATGTGTTCTGTGATGAGTCTGTGTTTTAGTGCTATTTCTTGGTGGATTATTTTAGCTACTATATTGTGCCTCTCTGTGTATTCTGTACTAGCGAGGAGTTTACACCCACTAGTGATGGAGTCTATTGTTTCTGGATATTGGTGACATCTTCTGCACTGGTCGTTTTGTGTTTGGGTCTTTCATGATGTGTTTTATGTAGTTTTTAGTTGCTATCACCTGGTTTTGTATTGCTATTGTAAATCTTTCTGTTTCTGGTTGCAGTTCTCCTTTTGTTAACCATGTGTATGAGTATAATTTATTGATGTGTGGTTTTTGTATTATAATATAATTTCATGTCGTCCATGTATAGTAAGTGACTGATGATATGTAGTGTTCTTTTTCTGTGTTTTATTGCATATCCTTGTCTTGTGTTATTGAGTGCTTGTGAAAGTGGATTTAGGCAGATGCAGAATCATAGTGCGCTCAGCGAGTCTTCTTGGAATATCCTCTTCTTATGTGTATTTCTTCTGTTTCTATTTGTTGTGTGTCGGTGTGTAGATGTATTTTTGTTCTCCACGTGTTCATCACATGTGTTAGGAACTGTATGAGTGTGTCGGGGATTTTATATATTTCCAGGACTTGTCGTAGCCAACTATGTAGAACAGAGTCGAATGCCTTCTTATAGTCTATGTAGCACGTGTAGAGGTTGTTTCGTTGTTGTTCTGCTTGCTTCATTATTGTACTGTCTATTATAAGTTGTCCTTTGCATTCTTGACTCTGTTTACGACAGCCTTTCTGTTCTTCTGTCATGATGTTATATTGTGTGAGGTGTAGTTCTATTTTTTGCGTAATTAGTGATGTTATTATTTTGTATAGTATTGGTAGGCATGTGATAGATCTATAGTTGGCAGGTTTTCTGTATCATTATTTTTTGGTTTTACGTATGTTCTACCTTCTGCGAGAAAGATTGGTGTTTTGTGTGGGTGTTTGATAATGTCTGTTATACATGTGGCTAGGTAACTGTGTGTTGATGTGAGCTGTTTGTACCAGTATTTTTGTATTCCGTCCACTCCAGGGGCTTTCCAGTTATGTGTTTTCTTTAT
>CABEGB010001276.1:0-42500 GCA_901521435.1 Crematogaster levior | reverse complement strand
GTTGTTTACGGTTTCTTGTAACGAAGAGACGTGTTCTCTTCTTCGGAGTTTAATTAAAGAGCTTTCTTAAAACCGACGAAGCCGTGTATTCATTCCGCTTAGGCGGGAAGTCGCGAGTGCCGTGAGCTTGTGTGCAAGTGTGTGAGTGCGCGGAAGTGTCCTTCCGGGCGCGGAGCGCAACATTTTGGGGGCTCGTCCGAGCACGGACAAGGATCTAGACATGACGACGCCACGCTCCCCTATTGCGACGCGTTCGCGGACGTCCGCCGCTGCCTCCGAAACGGAGTTTCAACGTGAGATTCTGCAGGAGCTTGAGCAGATCCGAGAGGAGCGACGCCTGGAGCGTGAGCGCTGGCAGGCCGAGAAGGAGCGGACGGAGGCCGAGCTGCAGCGTCTGCGTCTTCAGATTACTCAGCTAAGTCCTTCCAATAATATTTTTTCTGCCGAAAATGCTTCTGCGATGTCGCGTTTTGCGGGCGCGGGCGAGGGCGTGTGTGCGGGGCACGCGACGCGTAGTTTAAAACTAAAGCCTGACGTTTACGACGGGACGGCGCTGCTTCGCGAGTTTTTATCGCAATTCTCGCTGATCGCGCGCGCGAATTTGTGGACGGAGACGGAGAAGGCGGTTGTCCTGGCGTCATCTTTGCGGGGAAAGGCGCGCGCGCTTCTCGACTCCTGCGCCGACGGAGCGGAGCCTGTTTCGTACTCAGAATTGAAAGCGAAACTCGAGCTGCGTTTCGGGGAGACGCGGTCTCTGCAGAATTATTATTCGCAATTTACGAATAGAAAGCAGCGGTTCGGGGAGGATTTCGCTTCTCTAGGGGCGGAATTGGAGAGGTTGTCGCGCCTCGCGTATCCCGAATGCCCACATCCCGTGCGAGACAAAATTGCGTGCGCGCAATTAATTTCCTCTCTTACTGAGGCTAGTATAAAAAGAACTCTCCAGCTCGAGGGGGTGACGTCTCTGAGCGTGGCAATTGAGAGGGCGAAGGCCATTAAGTGTATTCAGGAGAGTTGCTCGGAGCAGAGAAGGGGGGAAAATTATTTTTCTGAAAAAAGAGGGGAGGAAAATTTCTATTCTGCGGGGGAAAGAAAGGAGACGTCTGCTTCGGGGAGCGACGCGGACGCGGACGACCGCGGGGGTGTTTCCCTTTAGATGGGAGCCGAATATTTTGTTAATTAAGTTAATTTGAGATTGACATGGGCTCTGTTGCGTCTGCTCTAAGAATAGCCTCGTATGCGGAGCGAAAACGCAGGTTCGGTCGGGTTTGAGAAATAATTTCTCAAGAACTTTCTTTACTTGGCACGGACGTTTCCGGGATTATGTTTTGGGGGACGGTTTTCTTATCGAAAGTGAATTTGGATTTGTTTTCGGGTTGTCTTTTGAGAAGGGGTGTTATCGTCTTAGAATCTTTGAGCCGGTTGGATAATCTTCGAAGAATGAGGGGAGGAGCTCCCCGTTCGCTGGGTTGGACGGTGGTCGTATAGGAGTTCAAAGGTTAATGCGGGTTGACTCGCGCTGCGTTTTCGAAAGACGCGTGGGGGAGGCTTGGGCGTCGCGAACGAAGCCCGGGGTAATTTTAATTAAGTTAAGTTGGAACACTGTTTCTGTTTTGTTGTTTCTTTTGACAGAATGGAGCAGGAGGGAACGGCCGTCATCCGGAAGAAAAGCGAACGTACTCCGTCGTAGAGGCGCTCGTCGAGGGCGAATGGCATCGTAAAGGGAAACGGTTGACGTATTTGGCGAAAGACATGTCCTAAGAGAAGACTGCCTCGCCCACGGTTTTTGCCCCGTGGTTTTTCCGTGGGACTCAGGGCGAATGCCGAGGCAGGGGCTTGGGGAGTCCTACGGGACGTAGGTGCCACGGGGAAAAATACACCCCCCTTGCCCGAAGATTGGAAGAGGACCCAGAAGAGTGAGGCAACAAGAAGAGGCGCGGAAGAGGGGAAGAAAAGAAGACGGAGCCCGGTAACCCGCAGCAGCAGCTCGGGGTAGGGCGGGAAGCCGTCAGAGGATTGCGGGTCTAGGGACGAGAGGTCCCGAGAAGACCGCCTCCCCTTTCCGTGGGACTAAAGGGACGAGAGGTTCCTTGGAAACTGCCCTCCCTGAATGTCGGGACGACATTCTGGAAGAAGGGGGGCAGTGTTGCGACCGCTCTTGCTGATCCGATGTGTTTCGCGTCGCCATGCGTTCCCCGGCAACGAGCGTCCCCCGGCAACGAGCCGTTTGTTTGTTTAACAGCGATGTGGTTGTTGTTCACGGTTTCTTGTAACGAAGAGACGTGTTCTCTTCTTCGGAGTTTAATTAAAGAGCTTTCTTAAAACCGACGAAGCCGTGTATTCATTCCGCTTAGGCGGGAAGTCGCGAGTGCCGTGAGCTTGTGTGCGAGTGTGTGAGTGCGCGGAAGTGTCCTTCCGGGCGCGGAGCGCAACAATATCATGAACTTCGAACAACGTTATTAAGGCCAATACAATGAAAATATGATGGGAGACTATATTTGGGGTTTATTGAGGGAAAGTACTTATGAACATAAAAGAAAAAGTAATACCGTGCATTTTTGAATTCATTTCCACTTTTTTGTAAGCTAATTTGATAAAAATTAATAAAAATAATGTACATTTATATTTGTATCGTTTTATTATAAAATAAATATTAAAATCACAAATTTTTAAAAATATTGTTCAAACGTTCTCCTGGATACAAAAGCAAACTTTTTCATGCCATATAATTTTTTTCGTTCATCTATGATCTAATTTATCGAAATTTCATACTTTAATGTCAAAGCCAAATTTTGTGTTGACCCGTGTAATGATATAATGATACATATTGTTGCGCTACCACGTCGGTGGGTCACCGACTCGAGCACTCCCACACTCTAGCACACACCGACACCCGCGGCACTCTCCGTCAAGGCGGAATAAGCACTCCGATTTAGCGATCAAAGAAACTCTTTATTATATTGCCGGAATACAAGGAACGCGTCTGTATCTTAAGAAGGAACCGACATTAAAGCGCCGATCGCCGTTTGACAAGCGACGACTCGTTGCTGGGGAGCGCTCCGTGACGCGGAGCGCACCGGGTGGTGAGAGCGGATGCAACAATATATAATGATATAATGATACTAATACTTCCTTTTGATTACTAGAGAGTCTAAAATCAGAATGACATAAGCAGAGTTCCGCCGTGTTTCGAAATTGTGCGAGAAAGAAAGAGATATGCGGTCTCTGTCTGTGACTATCTAGAGAGAGCCTAAATTCTCTATGACCGTCTATATCACAGTACTGTCACCGATAGATAACCTAATTATTGAGAAAATTATAAAAGTGAAAAGTTATAAAAGATTAAGAATAATGGTTGGATGTACAGTACCATTTTGTAACAATTCATCAAAAAAAGTATACATTATGAAAGTATTACCAAGAGACAAAGAACGTCGAATACAATGGATACAAAATATAAATACTGGACACACACACCATCAAATAATTCATATTTATGCGAGATAGGTTTATGCATATTTGAAATATTACTATATTGTTTAATTAATTGTTATACTATAGGTGCATTTTGAATTAAAAATGTAGGAACGCAGATAAAAGAAAATTAAAACAAAATGCAATACCAACAATTGCCGGATACTATTTAAAGAAAAAAAATTATGTAGTTTGTAGTTTGTAGTAGTAGAAAAAGAGCATATACCTGTTCATAAAGAAAACCAAATTATAAATGATAAACAGGTAAGTAATAATATATTTTAAAAAATAATGAAAGAAAGTATATTCAATATTTTAATATAATTTTAGAGATTAGAAATGAAATCGTGGAATTATCTATTAATACATCATCGATAATTAGTACAACAAGTACTTCAGATAAAACTGAAACCGATTTAAAAGAGATGAAAATAAAAAATTAGAAGAATTAAACAAAAAAATGCAACTCCGTTTAATTCTTTTGCGCAAAAAAATAAAATATTAAGATCCAGAGTACAAACAATCGAAAATAAAATTAAGAATGATAAGTATAAAAAAGTTTTAAAAAAAATATAATATTTTTGTTTAATTATAATTATTAATTTAATTATGTGGCGGTCGTAGCTCAGAGTGATGTGTGTTGTCTTAAAGAACTGAAGACCCGAGTTCAAATCCGATTAAGAATCGTGGGTTTTTATTCGAACGCCATATCTTGGAAAGACAACGACAAACCACCGAAAATATCTCTGAGAATATTCACAGTCCTTTGAGGATGGGAAAATTTGTCCTCTGAAGAGGGGATTGGGTGTGGAGCTAGCAACCCCACCCCGGAAAAAATTTTATTGTTGCGAAGCCTCAATGAGGAAGCCAAGGCCCGATTTTGGGTTGTAGCGCCATTGCCTTTTTTTGTTAATTATTTAATTATAATTATGTGTAATTATTGTTATGTGTAACAATAGTTATGTGTAACACATATATTTTTAAATAAAAATGTGCACTATATGATTTTTTTAATACAATTATTTATTTCCATTTTTAATTTGTTAATAATTAATATTAATATTTTTTATTTTAATTAAAAATTTGTTTACAAAAATATAAAATTTGAAAAAAATTTTGAAACCTAGAAAGAACGGATAAAACATGGCGGATCAAAAGTGGTAACCGTATGGCATCATCTCTGATTTTACGTAACAAAATTGTAGGTTCATAGGGCTATAGGCGATCTTCCCACTTAAATCTAAAAGAAACGCGCCCTAATCGGTACCTCGTGGGTGGTGTGGAAATCCGATAATAATAATTATTAATAAAATGTGACAAATCTAATCATTTGTTCATTATTAAAAAACATTATTAAATGACTGCTTTTAAATTATTCTTCTGCACCAATATTATTTTTCATCGCTTTTTATTTCAACAGAATCAAAAATATTTTATAATAAAATATAACGTAGCTGCGCAAGTTTTTGAACGGTGCGAGTAAGCGCGGTAAGTCGCTAGCCAATCTGAGGCACGTGCGCAGGAGGATGCGCACGAAAATCCCACATCTCCCATCATTGGTATTAACCAATATGCGCCATAGGAGGTTGCACGGCCGGATTTTGCATATCGTGTGTGTGTGTGTGGGGGGAGGGGGGTGCGTGCGTGCATGCGTGTGTGCGTGAGAGAAGATGAACGTATGAGTGAGTGTTATGTGCGTGTGCGTGTGCGTGTGCGTGTGCGATGTGCGTGCGTGCGTGCGTGCGTGCGTGCGTGGTGCGCTGCCTGCATGCCAATATGCGCCATAGGAGGTTGCACGGCCGGATTTTGCATATCGTGTGTGTGTGTGTGGGGGGAGGGGGGTGCGTGCGTGCATGCGTGTGTGCGTGAGAGAAGATGAACGTATGAGTGTTTATAATAACATTTCTAATGTTTCAGGAAACATATCTTGTTTTTTCTTTTCACTTTTTTTTGGTCTTAAATTGGAAATTACAGGATCAGGTGAGATTAAGGGGTGATGTAAAATGTCTTCATTGGTTTTTATTCTGTCCATTTTACATGAATGTATTCTTCTATATTCCCGAAACTCTTTGTTTCGCGCTTTATTCACCTCTTCTGACAAATGTCCAATGGGGATCGAAAAATTAGCAATTATTGCCTCTCCGTGAATTAAGAGTTTATGCACGAAGGCTGTCATGTAATACCATCCATACATGTCATGTAATACCAGGTTTCAACTAATTTTTTAGCGGTGTCAAGAGTATATGAACCAAATCTTTTGGTATTTATCATTTTTCCGCATGAGATTGCTTGCAGTGTCACGGAAAATCTTCTTATTAAAGATTTTTTTTCTTCTTATTGCTACTAGTTTTATTTCCATTAAATTAGTGATTGTGACATTGTATAGACTTATAGAAATAAAAATGCGGAAATTACGAGAAAAGAATATGAAAGAATGCAAAATAAAATTATGAACTTTTAACTTGCACCACAAAGTACGAAAATATAACAATAAATTATGAAATGTTGTTCACCATGATTGATAGTGTAAATATTACGATGTATGAAATAATTAATTAATTAATCTATAACGATAATATCGCAAAATAATTTTTAATATTTTCAGTAGCATTAATAAAACATACATGTTGAGATTTTTTCTTGAGATCTTTTTTGCAAGAAATAGATGTATTTCTCAAGATTGCAAATTATTGCAGCTGAAACATGTCATTTCACGAAATAGAAAGTCCCTTTAATAAAATGTGATAAATTAAATTTTAAGATTTTATAAGGTTTTTTGTAAAAGTTAATTTATAATTTAATAATCGGTATTTTCTTTCAGACATTATAAAATTAATTGTCAAATTATAAATTATATATTTTTTGATTCAAATATGCATTTTTTTTAAGTCAAAGAATAGTACGTTTGCTGTAAAAAAAGTTGGTGTGGCAATATACGAGGTGGAAAGAAATATACTACCTTGAAAATAAGCAACTAAATTTATGGAAATCCAGAATTGTCTAACTCGTAATGTTTATGGTTATTTTACGCATAAATTATAACAATATTTAAAAAAATGAGAATTATATACTATTTCTATGACATTTCAAGTAACGTAATAATAATTTGTAATAAAATTACAAACGTGATTTGAAAAAAAAATTTTTTAGCTTATGTCCGCATTTTCATGCAGTTCGATCCACTGTGCGTCCCGAATAGTTGGGAGATCTCAGGTTCGAATTCTGGCTGAGATGATATTTTTCGCATATTCAACATAAGCCTACGGCACACGGTACGATTTTGTCTACTGTTTGCTTACAAGAGCCAATTAGGATTAAGTTTTAAGTGATCTAAAATTCTTATTGGCTCTCGTAAGAATTCTAGTAGGAAAATAGTATCATGTGCTGTTGGCTATATTCTTTGTTACCACGTTAGAGAGTGAGAGGGAATTTAATAGATACATAGTAGTATCATTAATTTTTTCGCAATATTTTCTTTTTTACCGCATTGAGAATGAGAGGAGAATTTTTAATAGATACGTATTAGTATTAAATATTAAATTGAATAATCAATTTAATATGTGTTCGATAATACATTTTTTGCTCTGATTTCGTTTACTCATTAGTAACGGTACGTTAATTTGCAAGAAGTGTGAACGTACATAGAAATTCACACGAATAATATTATTTGACACAAAGATCCAGCCTGACCGAAAATAAGTAAATGTTATTTAGTTATCGATTTATCGACTTATCGATTATTGGAATCGTTCGTAACTTCTTAAAGATTTAAAAAAATTAATAATCCTAACTATATCATGATACAATATAATCAACACATACATATCGCAGTAAAATATGAAGACAAGGAAAGATATGTTGATAAACTACGACCCTTTCAGTATATATGTTACTGTAAGTGTGATAAATTGATTATTATGTATAATTACCGATAATTATATAGAGTATTGAAAAAAAAACCGGAATCTCTGAATAACTCAGAATCGAATTCTAAGGAGAAAACACCCTAGACAAAAGTTGTACGATTAAAAAAAAGGGACTTGATGGTGACTTTGAGGTCAATTTCAGAGGTCATTTGAAGATCAAATCGATATTTTTAAATAGAAACCCCCATTTTTACCCCGAATTCGGAAAGAGCGGAAAATTTTACATTCAGAAAGGTATCTAAGGCAAGGTGACCTTTAGAGGTCATATATGGATCAAATCGATTAAAATGTTTAATTTCAATACCATAAAATCGATATTCTCTTTTCATTTTCTAATAGATTAGTAGAATGTAATATTACATTTTGGAATGTAATATTACATTAAAAAAAAAAAAAAAAAAAATATGCTGGTTATTCTGATTTTAAAGTATCATCTAGTACACAGTCATTTAGGATCTGATGTCAATTTTTAGTGAATTTTGATTTTTGAAATGCGAATTGTAATGAATGGAACATTCTTTTATTGTGAGAGTAATTTTATATTGAGATAAAAATTTCTGTATACAGTTCATACATACGCAATGGATTGTCTTTGTTATTTTACTTAATTTTTTTATTTCATTGCGATACTCAAGAAAACTGTAATATTTCATTCATTCATTCGTCATTTTACATTCAATTCATTATGGCTAATTTTTCATCTTGTCTTAGCTGGCCGGATGATTTTTCATCTTGCATTCATTGACTGGATAGATTTTAACTGGATTTCTCTGAAATTTTCCGTTCTTTTTAATGCTGATGTAAAAAAAGGGATTCCCATTTGAAAAAGTCTTCGATACGATTTGATCCCTAAATGACCCCTAAAAGTCATCTTGATCCATGACTTAAGTACCTTTCTGAATGTAAAATTTTTCATTCTTTCCGAATCCGAGGTAAAAAAATGGGAGTTCCCATTTGAAAAAAGTTGACCTTCAAATAACCTCAAGATCAAGTTTAAGGTCACTATCGAGTCTCTTTTTTTTAACCCTACAACTTTTGTTTGGGATGTTTTCTCCCTAGAATTCGATTATTCTGAGTTATTCAGAGAGTACTCCGGTCTTTTTTGAACATCTCTATACATATAATTACCAACACAGATGATAAATGCATAGACATAGTATATATAGACTGCTCATTTGGCCTGAGGCTTGATCCCGACAACAGACAGAGACTGTACCTTGAGATCCGCTTTGTCTTCGTCTAGCAATCGAAGGAAAGAAAAGGAACGAACTGACATCATTCAGAGTTGTCTCTTTCTATTTTCTGATCAATTTTGTATCATAGGAGAAATGGAGAATGAGCAGTCTATGGCCGGTATTCATAGTCGGGTCTTATAATTAAGACCGTCTTAAGTTCATCTTCAGATACTCCGTAGCCAATGAACTGATTCGTACAGCATCTAAAAATAAACTTAAGACAATCTTAAATATATACTATCATCATCATCATCAGCTAACGTCGTGTTTGACGTGTGGTGACTGATAAAGTAGTACAGGGTGCGGCAGCATAACTTCCTTTTTTCAAAACTTAATAAAACCCATTGTATGAATCAGAACATTTTTATTTGTTTTTTATAAAGTAGGCGCATGCCTAAAGTTTTGTTTTACATAGTTTTGAAGATCAAATCAGGTAGGTGACGTCCCCCATTCTCCATACACTGAGTAAACCGATTTCTGGCGTTTGTCATGACTCTTGCCAGCATAGCAGGCGTTATGTTGGCAATTTCTTCCTGGATGTTGGTCTTCAAATCTTGTAGGGTCCTTGGACGGTTCACATAAACACGGGATTTCAAAAAACCCCATAGAAAAAAATCACAAGGGGCCAAATCAGGAGAGCGGGCCGGCCACTCCAAATCGCCCCTAATTGAGATGAGGCGTTCTGGAAAGTGTTATTTTTTTTCCACGGCTAGATGAGTTGGACTTAGGGGACATTTGGTTCCAACAAGACGGTGCAACGACACACACTTCAAGAGCATCGATGGCTGTTTTGAGGGAACACTTCCCAGAGCGCCTCATTTCAATTAGGAGCGATTTGGAGTGGCCGGCCCGCTGTCCCGATTTGGCCCCTTGTGATTTTTTTCTATGGGGTTTTTTGAAATCCTGTGTTTATGTGAACCGTCCAAGGACCCTACAAGATTTGAAGACCAACATCCAGGAAGAAATTGCCAACATAACGCCTGCTATGCTGGCAAGAGTCATGACAAACGCCAGAAATCGGTTTACTCAGTGTAGAATGTGGGACGGGGTGGAGAATGGGGGACGTCACCTACCTGATTTGATCTTTAAAACTATGTAAAACAAAACTTTAGGCATGCGCCTACTTTATAAAAAACAAATAAAAATGTTCTGATTCATACAATGGGTTTTATTAAGTTTTGAAAAAAGGAAGTTATGCTGCCGCACCCTGTATTATCATTTAATTGTTCAATTGCTCTTCTAATTGTATTGCGCCATCTTCCTTGATCTTGTGATAAACTATTGGCGGTTTCTATGTTAGAGTTTAATAATTTCGTTATGACGTTGGTCCATCTAGTGGGGGATCTCCCCCTTCTACGCTTGCCTCTAGTTTTTCCTTGGACAATAAGTCTTTCCATATTATTAGAACGTATGACATGACCGTAGTACTTAATTCTTTTATATGTCATAAATGACAGTCTTTGGACTGGTTGGATTTCTTGTAAGATGGACGCATTTGTTCTTTTTGCTGTCCAAGGCACACATAGTAATCTCCTCCAACACCACATCTCAAATGCATCAATCCGTCGTCGATCAGCCTCCATGATAACCCATGCTTCAGATGCGTATCCGAAAACTGAAAAAACCAGCGTTTGTACGAGTTTGATCTTAGTTAATTTTGTGACATTTTGGTCTTGCCAAATTTTGCTGAGCTGTGTCATCGCTGTTCTTCCAAGTTGGATTCTGCGTCTTATTTCTGATTCTGTTGAACCGCTCTCATGGATGACTGCGCCCAAGTAGACAAATGATTGTACGATTTCGCAGTTGGTTATACATGTGGATTTATTGGCTATTGAGTTACCGCGGTCAAAGATCATAATTTTAGACTTTTCGTAATTTATTTTAAATCCGTATTCTTATCCATAGTGTGCCACTCTGTCTATGCTCTCTTTCATTCCTTGTACACTACCTACCACTAGCACAGTATCATCCGCAAATCGCAGATTTGTTTTAGTATCTCCAATAGACACACCTTTGTTCCAGTTTTTTAGTACCATTCTCATCACATATTCACTATAAATGTTATACAGGATAGGTGAGAGAATACACCCCTGTCTCACTCCTTTTTGAGGTTTATATGAGCTTGATAATGTGCTGTTGTCAATTCTCACCAATGCAGAGCCATTGATGTATAGATTGGAAATAAGCTCAATGAAGTGTTGTGGTATTCCCAACGCTTTCCCTAAGGACTTTCCACAATTTTGGCTATTTAACGTTATCAAAGGCCTTTTCGAAGTCAATGAAGCATATGAATAAAGGCAAGTAATCTTCTCAAACTTTTTCGATGATGTTGCGCAGGTTTAGAATTTGTTCTCTACACCCTCTGTTTTTCACAAAACCAGCTTGTTCTGGGGCTATTTGTGGGTTAATATAATAAGCAAGTCTAGCCTGAAGAATATAGAGCATAACTTTGCTAATATGTGGTGACAGAGTTCTATAGTTACTGCATATATTAGTCGGGCCTTTTTTATGTAATGGAATGGTTGTTGATATCATCCATTCTTTTGGCCAATCCCCTGATGTCTATATGTTGTTGCATAGATCATGAATAAATTTTATCGCCTCAGGATCCAGTTCTTTGATTACGTCTGCAGTAATAGTGTCTATACCGGGTGCTTTGCCCTTCTTCATTTTGCGTATTGCTTTTTCCACTTCTTCTAGCAATATGCCTGGTTCTCGTTCTGCTCCTGCAATGGAGGGAATGATATTCCCTGGGTCGGAATATAGTTTCTCATAGTATTTTCTGTTGACGATAGACTACAGGAATGCACGCGGGTAGGCGAATATAAAAGAGAACACACAAAATGTCACACAGTATGCCTGCCTTCTTTAATCAAGGAAGAGAATGGATATACACGTTCACAGAGAGTAAAAAAACAAAATGGCGCGGTACATATGCAGAGCAGAATGTGGTTACATACATAAGTAGACCGACTCGCTGTATACACAGCGGATACGACCGATGCGCCCCTCGGCGGGTCTGTAAGCAAGTACGACCTTATGGTTGTATCGCGTGTAACCGATGGTTCACAACACTTCCCCTCGAAACAACCATCTTAGTCAGAATTTAGCTTTTCAGTCCCAGAAGGTTGAGACACCGGAAATGCTTCGACCTCGGTAGAGCTTTCGTTAACACGTCAGCAGGCATCTCGCTCGACGCCATGTGTCCCAGGGTCACCCGACCCGAGTCCGCGACTTCCCGCACGAAATGATGGCGGATGTCGATGTGCTTGGTCCGGGCGTGAAAGACCGGATTGGAAGCCAGTTTCTGTGCGCTGATGTTATCGTTGAACAGTTCGACCGGCTCCGTGTTTATTGCATTTAACTCCCGTAGGAGACGTTGAAGATGTATAGCCTCTTTGGCCGCTTCGCTCAAGGCCATGTACTCGGCCTCCGTAGAGAAAAGCGCGACGGTCTGTTGCTTCTTAGAGTCCCAGGCCACCGCTCCTCCGTTCATGATGAAGACGTACCCGGTAAAAGAACGTCTGTCGTCGATACATCCTCCCCAGTCGGCGTCCGTGTAGCCCATCAGCGAGTCACTTCCGTAACTGTAAAGAATTCCGTACTCGTTAGTCCCTTTATGGTATCGGAGTACCCTCTTCGCTGCGCTCCAATGACTTTCGTTGAAGCAGTTGCTAAACTGTCCCAGTACGCTGGCGGTGTGCGCTATGTCCGGACGAGTAGCCTGCGATAGATAAAGCAGGCATCCCACCAGTTCGCGATAGGGAGGCTTGCTGCCGCCTGTATTCGCCCAAGGAGTACCTTTCACCAGCTTCGTTCCGGTATCCAGAGGGGTCGAGACAGCGTTGCATTCGGACATCCCAAATCTTAGAAGAACGTCGTTGATGTAGGTCTTCTGGTTTATGCGAATGCCCTCGTTACTCCTGGCAAAGTCTATTCCCAAGCAACGTTTGACGTCACCGAGATCCCTGACCTCGAATATTTTTGCCAGCTCTCGTCCAAAAGAGGTGATCTGTTCCGCGTTGCGACTTATAATAAGCAGGTCGTCAACGTAAATGATGATGATCAACATCTCCTTCTGATGTCTCATGTATACACACGGGTCTCCGTTAGTGGGACTTGCGCCCAAGGCGCGCAGCTCTTTGTCCAGTCGTTTGTTCCAGGCTCGGCCGGCCTGCTTTAGGCCATACAGAGCTTTGTTTATGAGACAAACCTTGTCTCCCGTGGCCAAGGTGTCCAGCATGTTCTTAGCCTTGATAGTCGTAGGGTCCTGGTTCCTTTCCGTGTCGATTATGAGCTTCAGAATTTCTCCCATTCGATCGGGCATCTCCATGTACACGACTTCCTCCAGCTTTCCGTTCAGGTACGCTGTTGCCACGTCGTATTGTCGAATGTGTATTCCGCTCCTTGCCGCAAGTGCCACGGCCGAGCGTATGGAAGACAGTCGAGCGACTGGCGCGTATGTCTCGTGGAAATCCCTGCCGTATTGTTGAGCGTAGCCCTTCACCACTATTCGGGCCTTGCGCCTTTCCAGGATTCCGTCCGTACCGTACTTGTTTCGAAGTACGAAACGACTCCCGACGATATTGGGCGCTCTTGATCTGTCCACCAGACTCCATGTGTCCTTCCCGAAGATGGATTTCACTTCGTCGGCCATGGCCTTTTTCCATTCGCCTGATTCTGGACTGGCCATTGCTTGAGCTACTGGAATCTCGCTCGGAGAAGCGAAGTTGGATTCTTCGTCGACGTGGTTTGCCTCTTGATAAACCTTAGGGGACCTGCCGGAACGCCCGGTTCGCACCTTCTTCGGTCTGCCAGGTCCTCGTCTCGGCGGGTTCTCCGGACCGCGCTCCTCGTCATCGAGATTTCTGCCGTTATTGGGATCCTCCTCGTTGTCGAGATCTCCCTCGGCCCCTGATTGTGAGTCCAGATTATCGAGGAGATTGATGACAATACGTGGCTCTTCGCATTCTTTCTCGTCGATGTCGTCTGTGAGATCCGATGCCTTCTGGTCATGTGTCTTCCAATTTGGAATCTTGTCGATGAAGTGAACGTCCCTGGACGTCTCGATCTTCCTTTCCTCCGGCAACCAGATTCTGTAACCCTTTGACTCCGAACTCTATCTTACGAAAAATCCCTTCCTTGACCGTGCTTCTAGCTTCCCCTTGCCTGGGGATCTGTCCATGACGAATGCTTCGCTTCCGAAGCGCCTGAAGGTGGACACGTCTGGTGGTTCTCCGAACCACGCTTCGTAGGGAGTTTTTCCGTTGAGTTTGCTGGTCGGCGACCGGTTGCGGATGTAGTTGGCCGTATTGACGGCTTCCGCCCAGAAAGTCTGAGGTAAATCTGATTGGATCAGCAGACACCTTGCCATATCTATTAGCGTTCTGTTACGTCTTTCGGCGACGCCGTTCTGCTCCGGGTTATAGGGAGCAGTAAGCCGTCTCAGTATGCCGTGTTTGCTGAGCAGTTGGTCAAAGGCCTGGTTGACATATTCACGTCCGTTGTCGGACTGCAAGCACTTCACCTTCACTCCGTGTTGCGTGCTCATCATTGCTCGATAACTCTCGAACTCGTTTATCACTTGACCTTTATGACTGATAAACCTAATCTCGCACCATCCTGAAGAATCGTCTATGAAGGTGACGAAATATTGCTTATTTCCAAGTGAGGCAATTCTCATTGGACCGCAGACATCCGAGTGCGTGAGCTGACCCTTGGTTGTCACTCTTTCCGAAACCTTTGGAAAAGGGGGTCGACACATCTTCCCCTGGAGACATATCCGACACTGGAAGTCTTCGTTGACGTTCTTGACGTCAATTCCACGAATGTGTCCCCTTTTGATAGCCTCCCGAAGGGATTGGATGTTGAGGTGTCCCATGCGGATGTGCCAATCTTCGAGAGTGTCCCTCCTCACCGTCCTCGTTGTGTCATCCGGGTCGCAGATTTTTCTGCATTCATCGTCCATTGACGTGGGGAGATAATAGAGTCCTCCTTCGCGCTTTGCAGTGAGCAGTACTTTATCGGCGCAATCGACGACCTCGGCTTTCGTGCGGCTAAACACGACTTTATGCCCCTTGTCGGTAACCTTACCGACCGAGATGAGGTTTGCCCGTAGGTCCGGTACGAATAGCGTGTCGCTAAGTTCGATCGCCTTCCATCTTCCGCTCATGCGCGCTTCGAATGATACGTTGCCTAACCCTTCTATATTCGCGCGGGCGCTATTCGCGAGATTCAATTTTCCGTGATCAACGTTTCGATCGACCTCCGCGAATAATTCAATGTCCTTGCACATGTGCGATGTGCAACCACTGTCGACGCACCATTCGCCGCGATCCGCGCTGTTTTCGATTCGAGCCGCTCTGTTTTCCGGCGCGTTCGAAAACACTGCAAGGCACACACTTTCGACATTTTTCTCGGCTGGCTTTTCTTCGTTCGGTTTCTTTGTCTTTTGACAATTCTTTGCCCGATGTCCAATCGTCCCGCACTTGTGGCACTTTATTCTCGAATCGTCCTTCGCACTGCTTTGTTTGTCCGTTCTTTGTCGATATTTTTTATTGTTTGCATTTTTTGTCTTCCCGACGTACATTGCACTTTGCGAATTTTGATCCGTTTCCTTGCGGGCGTCGTATTCTTCCACGATTTTTATCTTGAGCATCTCGAGGGATGGAAGTTCGTCGCGCGATGATATTGCGCATCTGAAGTTTTCGTAGCTTTCCGGAAGGCTTCGCAGGAGCATGATCGCCAATAGCTCATGGTTGATCTCAACATCCAGTTCCGACAGCCTATCCACCGTGTCGAAGAATCTCCGAGAATGATCGCGCACGTCACCATCGCTCTGCAGCTTTAGGGATATAAGGTTATTCAATAAAGCTGCCTTTCGTGCTGGCCCTTTTGATTGATACGTTGCCTCTAGCCTCTGCCAAATTTCGCGTGAGGACGTGCATCCCTTTGTCTGCTTGATTTCGGATGGATTCATCGCGAGAACTATGTCGGATTGCGCCTTTAGATCGGCCGCAATCCATTGACGTTTGGCATCCGCTGATGTTGCGTCATTCGGTCTCACTTCGGGTTTCGTGATCGTGCCACTCACGTAACCCCACGCGTCGTTCTTTATGAGCACGGCGCGCATTTGCAGCTTCCACGTTTCGTAATTGTCCTTGTTGAGAACCTCGAACTTTACGCCGGTTGCGTTCATTTTGTGGCGTGCCGCGAGATTCAGAATGTTGTCGTATCACTCGATTGTCCGTCTGATTGATCTTGCCTCGCGTAATCACCTGGGCCTATAACCTGTTGACGATAGACTACAGGAATGCACGCGGGTAGGCGAATATAAAAGAGAACACACAAAATGTCACACAGTATGCCTGCCTTCTTTAATCAAGGAAGAAAATGGATATACACGTTCACAGAGAGTAAAAAAACAAAATGGCGCGGTACATATGCAGAGCAGAATGTGGTTACATACATAAGTAGACCGACTCGCTGTATACACAGCGGATACGACCGATGCGCCCCTCGGCGGGTCTGTAAGCGAGTACGACCTTATGGTTGTATCGCGTGTAACCGATGGTTCACAACATTTTCTCCATGTTTCCGCCACTTGCTCAATATCTGTTACTTGATTTCCCTCATCATGTTCTATGTTCCAGATTTTTGACTTAAACTTTTTTGTTAAAGTTCTGATTATATTGTATAGATCTTTAGGGTTGTTATTTTCTGCATGTTGTTCAATCTTTATGCATAGATTATTAATAAATTTGTTCTTATCGTTTCTGCAGAGAGCTTGAATTCGTCCACTTAGACATCTATACTCCTTCAATTTTTCAGTATTGCCTTTAATCAATCTTCTCTCCTCTATGAGTTTTAGCGTTTCTAAGGTAATTCATGATTGCTTAGGCGTGCTTACTGGATTCACTGCAGATTTTCTTACCGCTTTCAGAATACTCAATTTTAACTTTTCCCAAGCTTTGTCTACATTTCGGTCTTTAAATGTTTTTTTTATCATCTGATGTAATTTCATTCATCAGAGCTTCATTAAATTTTTTAGCATCGGTTATAGCCGGGAGTTTTTTGTTTATCGTGGGTTTTCTGCATTTGAATTTCAAGGCGAACTCAGCGATCAATAGTTGATGATCCGAATCGCAATCAGCAGACGGACGTGTTTTCACATTACGTATAGCGGTACGCCATCTCGATTTTATTAGGATATAATCAATTTGATTCTTGTGCCTTCCGCCAGGTGATATCCAAGTGAACAAACGTCTTTTATGTTGTTGGAATAGAGTATTGGTGATAGTAAAGTTGTTATCTATACAGAACTGTATTAGACGTTCTCCTCTTTCGTTCCTCGTACTCATCCCGAATTTTCCGATGCATAAGCGCACATAATGATCATCCAGAGCGCTTCCAACTTTTGCGTTGAGGTCGCCGAGCACCATTATAGTTTCATTGCTCGGTATCGAATTGAGAGTTTCCTCAAGACTATTATAGAATTGCTCAACTTCTAGATCTTCTGCCGCGGTGGTAGGAGCGTATACCTGTATTATATTCAGCGTATAAGGTGACGTATTAATTTTTAAGTGAATTATTCTTTCACTAATTGGATTGTATCCAATAACGACGTTGTTGATTTCATTGGTTATTAATATTGCTACACCTTCAGTACTACGATCTTTTGTACCAGAAAAATATGCTGTATATTTCGTCGAGGTAAAGTGGCGATTTCCATGCCAATGTGTCTCCGCAATATCTGTAATATCTATCTTACAACAGGCTAGCTCTCTCTGTAAGATTTCCAGTTTACCAGTTTTCTAAGGTCACGTACGTTCCAAGTCGCAATACGCCTTCTTTTTCTGATGTTTATTGTTCCTTGGGTGTTAGCATATTTATTGTGAGATGCCCAACACCGAACATCTGCACCGCCAGTCGCCAATTTCACACCCTCTACTGGCCGCAGGGTTGCCTGCCGGGTTGCAAGATGGTCATCCGAGACATCATCTTGCATCACACTACTTCATTAGTTCTCATGGAAAGATAGTGTGGTAGTTTCCCATTGCTTTCCACAAATATATACTATGTCTATAGGTAAATTTCAAATTAATCATTTGTACCTCACTTCGCGTGAAAAGTTGAAATCCATGTGGAACCGTACGATGATGGAAGTAGTTTCGCCCCGAAAGCAGGGAAAGGAAGAAAAAGAAAAAAATTGAATGCGAAGGAGGGACGAAGCTACTAATAATATTGAATAATGTGATATTGAATGATGTGCACCTCATTTGAACAGTCTATAATTTATTTATTTATTTACTTTTTCTAAAGAGCTCCGATAATTATGTAAAATTACTAGTTAAAGTAATTAATTTGATAAAATTTATCACATTTACCATCTGCATTAATAATTATGTACAAGTACCGGTAATTATGCATATTAACCAATTTATCGTAGTACATACTTACAGTAACATACATATATGTATATTTCGAAACGACAAATTAATCTTGTATTTTTTCTAAGATATCTATCGTGAAATATCCCTTATAAACAGATAAGTCATATAAAAGCATGAAAACAATTAATGTTATATCATTACTCTGAAATTTAATTTTTGTATAAAAAAGATCTGTTAATTTGAAAGATCATTAAACGCATTTTCATAGTATTAGTATAAAGTTATTTGATTCAAATTGTTATTTTTTAATACAAAAATACATAAAAAAGATTAGAGTAAATATTGATATTTGGTGATGAATTATTATTTTCCCTTATAAACAAATAAGTTGTAAAATCTTTCACTGCGATTTTAAAGATATGATTGTTGTATTTTCGACACCTAACGATGAATATACTTTGTACATTTTTAATTTAAAACTGACAGATCTTTTTGTTATAATTTGGCTACACAATCATTCGCACTTTGATAATAGCTGCATTCAGCAGAAAAAGCAGCTTTGCAATTGTTGTAAAAATTGTGAATCTGATTGGCGTATGCTCTTAAATTTAACAAAGAATAAAAGCTAATCAGATTTACGACAGATTTTTATAACAGTTGCAAAGGTTTTTCTGCTGAATGCAGTCAATATATATGTAATATATTTTTTTGGTGTATTAATACGTTTACTAAGAAAGGCTTTACAAGTCAAAATATGTATAAATTTATTGTTCCATTAAACTTTTTATGTATTTATTTTGATTGTATGTAATTTACTCGCTCGTTTTAATTTTTTGTATTGTTTGTATTACTGAATAATTGTTTTGTGCGTTTTGTGGATTTCTAAATAAAAAGTTTGGTCTCTGTAGTTTTGTTCGTAGATAAAAATTATATAGCAATTTAATGTATCGTAATGTAACGAAAACAAAAAATTTAATGGAAAGACATTACATACATTTCAACATGAGTAGTAAGAATAACGTGACTTACCTGTATGATCATTAATGTAGTGATTATTTTGCTTGTTTTGTACTGTTGATGCAACAGTCCAGATGATTTCCGGTCCTAAGGTTGTTGATTTCATCAATGGTGTGATTTCTGTTGCTTGTAATTTCGTCAGCGTTGTATAATCGCACAAAAAATATTCCTCTGTGAGATTGTTCAGTAATGTACCCACTAAATAGTCGGGTTTGACACAGATAACAGTGGGCGCTTTATTACCCGATAACTTAAGCCATTTCCACAGATGTTTTGCTTCACAACTGCAGTTGATCGGATTGTTATCCAGTCCATTAATTCTTACGAAAGCTCTACGTTCATCCAAAGCAGCTAATAACTGAGGTGGTAAATTGGTAAACTTGCTACCAGAGACATTCAGTTCAATCTTAGTAGAACGCGGTACTGGAAAAAAGAGAGCTGTTGGTATCGAATCCACGGAAGTATCTTTCAAATTCAGGAATAATCTTGGTCCCCGCACACCGACCAGTGAACTTGAAAGGATGTTACGCAGTCTTTCCCCTCGCAATGTCAGTTCTCGTAAATAAGGGTGATTACGCACTGATAGCTGCTCATTGCTTATTGACAAGTCTTTTATTTCAATATCCAATATCTCTAGATTTGTCATACGCTTCAAAATGCCTTGTATGTCAAAATATCCCAGTTTGGGATAGTTATAGGCATGTAGAAGTCGCAACTTCGTCAGCGGTCTAAATGCATTTTTTTCTATCCTAGTACAATTCAACAAATTCATAATTTTTAAAGAGCGTAGTGTAACTAATCCATCGAAGTTACTTTCGTTTATATTCTTTATTTCATTATTAGAAATGTCCAGACTCTGAAGTACTGGCAGATTTTTGAAGATTCCGATTAGATTCGTAAAATTTGTCAGACGGTTTTTCGATACATCTAGACTCTCTAACATTGTAGTACGCTCCAATATAACCGATTTAATATCTGTGATTGCATTGCTTGAAAGATTTAGATGCTTGAGAAACGGCGTCTCTAGTCTGGGGATAGTCTTGATACTCGTGTTAGCAAGATTCAGCGAGCGCAGAATTTTTGCTTCGCCCAGAATGCTGCGTATTGCATTCTCACTCAAAGGATTTTCAGAAAGATCTAGCTCCTTCACATTATTAATAATATCTTGTGTGAATACTTCCATCACTCGATTGCGAGCTAATTTTAGACTGACTAAGGATACCAATTGCGGTTGTAATGCGCGGATTGGTATCTCATTAAAACGATTATCAGATAAATCGATTTTCTCCATAATATGTATCCTCGACGAGTCAAAAATTGTCTCGGGTAATGAAGCGAGTCGATTGTCATGTAGATCCAGAAATTCTAATCGAATTAAACCTTCCATTGTGCGCTCGTTTAGCATTTCGAGAATGTTGCCAGATAAATCTAGCAATTGGAGCTGTGTGGAATTATGGAAAGCCAATTCGTCTATCTGTAATAATTTTATTATGACAACATGTAATATATTATAGTTATATTTCTTGTTAATAATATTTATTTCCATACAGTCAAATTTTATATTCTTAACGTACATATTTTTATATTCTTAATCTTTTAGTAGTTTGAATAATATTCTTACAACCTTTTTATCACTTATTTATTATTTATCACTGTATTATTACTTTGCTTGGTTGAGTAGAATATAAAATTATGATGATCAAAATGTTTTCATTTTGTATCTGTCATTGAAGGAATAAAACACTAAGAATTAAAAGATTTGACTGTATTTTTATATATTCTTTTTTTTTATATATTTTTTCCTTTCACTTTTATCATATTTTTTTTATTCTTACTATTATTTATCATAATATTTTATATACCGATTCAATTCTATTATCAGAAAGATCCAGATCATGCAATCTTCCTATCTGTGAGAAGGCAAATTCGTTTATGTGACACAGCATATTCCTAGATAGATCCAACCGTTCTAAAAACTGTAGTGACTTGATGTAGTCACTGGAAAATTGAATAAATCTATTGCCTGAAAGATCAAGTTGTCTGAGCCTTGGATGAATTGCAAAAGCTGTTTGAGATAACTTGTTAATGCTATTGTCAGACAAATCAAGGATTTCTAAGCCAGTGCCTGTGTTGAAATATTCACCGATAAATGACGTGAGTCTATTACCTCGCAAATTTAACGAATAAAGATTTATAAGATCAATAAAAGAATTGTTATTGATGTGTTGAATAGCATTGTACGAGAGGTCAATTACTGTGAAATTATAAAGATACTGGAAAGTGCCTTCATCAATTTCTTGTAGTTGATTGCCAGCTAGAGAAAGCCTTTCTAGAGATTCAAGGTTCAACAGCAATACAGTTGGCAAGATCTTGAGTTCTGTGTGTGATATGTCAAGATCGATCAAGGATGAAGGAAATATCGGCGGAAAACCACCATACAAAGGATTATTACTGAGATTTAAATATCGCAATCTATGCAAATACTTGAAAGTATCCGGTGATACTCGCTTTAATTGGTTACTCGCCAAGTTGAGTGAAACTAAATTTCTTAATGACAATTCCGTGATAGTTGTCAATCGATTATATGATATATCAAGACTTTGCAAAGTGCCTTCCAAACCAGCAAACATATTTTGCGAAATAATAGACAGCATGTTGCCAGAGAGTTCAATGTTGATGAGATTTTTAAAGTTATAGAATAATCCGGGTGGTATTTCGCGAACCAGATTGCGTGTTAGATCCAAGGTCATAAGATTTGTTGATGTAGCACGAATTAGTTCAGTAGATAGTGCGGCAATACGATTGAATTGTACATGCAAGTACATCAGAGATGGTAATTGTGTGAGCGCTGAAGCTGGCACTAATAAAATATTGTTGTCTTGCAAAGATAACCATTTCAGCTTTGTCAAACCCTCAAAGGATGATTCTTCGATCTGTAAAAAACAATAAAGTGTAATATAAAATTATATAAGAATGACATAAATAAATTTATATGACAAAATTACCTTATATTATTTTTTTCATTCAAACTAAATCTAATTTAAACTATTAAATATTATATTTATATTCATAATAATTTATATTAATTATATTTATATTTATAATAATTTTTATATTAATTTATATTAATTATATTTATATTTATAATAATTTATATACAATTATATGAAGGAACTCATACAAACTCTTAATATTGGACAAATAATGAGAATCAAAACATAATTTGTGGTGCGTGTCCAAATTATGAAATTTTATTATTCGAAGTCATAAATGAAAAGAATGTTTTGGCTCATTTGAGCTTACAAGGGAAGTGTCACAACTGTCCGGAACCGAATTGATTCTCCTTTAAATATGTTGTTAAACAAATCTAAGAGACACGTCTTTTTTTTATATGTGCATATTTTGACTTTTAAGGGGTAAAACACCCCTTTGAGAAAAAAATGGTTTTTATCTTTCAAGGCGAATATCTTTAAAACTATTACAGATAGAAAAAAACTTCAAACGGGGTATTAAATGGCTTGATGAGTACTATAAAATAATGAAAAATTTTTTTCTTTTTTCTTTTTTCAAAAAATCTTACCTCTTTAACTTTTTTTTCAAAATTTTGAATTTTTGTTTTCACCAAATTAAAGGTTATTAAACGAATTCATCCATGTATATTAAAGTTATGTTGCGTAATATCATTTTCGAGAAATCATTACAAACCCCTCTGTATATGTATACGTTATTCGTGTTCGTATCGTATCTACTATGTGCGTAAGTGTAATAATTATCGTCGAAATAAGATATTTCAAAAAATGTTAAATTTGTAAGAAAATAAGCTTTTATTTGTGGCGATAAAAAAATTTTTGAAATTTTGAAAAAAGAGTGATGGAAATATTTTAAAAATTAAAAAAATTTCTTTTGCACTGTTTTATAAAGTACTCCTAAAATCATTCAACTTTTATTACATGATATTTTTCTAGCATTACAGATTATAAAAAACATTAAGAATTAGGGTAATTTTTGTTAATGTGAGGAATGAATTATTTATGAAGATGCTCCTCTAGTGACTAGTTACCCAGATAGCACATGAACGTCCTATGGACATTTACTGGACGTTCGAGTTTGGATATCGGGACATCTATAAGACATCCGAATAAAATCCGACGTTCATAGGATATCCATAGGACGTCCGTTTTTCACTACTCCGTACATCCATAGAATATACAAAGAAGGAACTAAAATGGACATCAATTCCAGTACTCTAGTTTTGTAATTATTACCGAAATAAACATTCCAAAGTATATAAAGAAGAGGTTTATTAATAAATCTGAAGCACAAAATTAATTTATATAATTCATGTGATAAAAGAATACTTTAAATTACAGTTTTTCTGTAAATATATTTTAAAATAAGATATTTTTGTATATTTCATTTTCAAGTTCTAACTTCATTGTCGTGTTTAGAACAGTTACATCCTCAAAAATTCCAAACAATTCCAAATTCCAAAATTGTGATTCACATGATGAATAATTATATATATTTCCAAGTAGGTTTTTACTTGCGAGAAAGCTTATGATTCTTACGACGTCTAGTGGCGTGAGCGAAACTTATGCGTATCTAGTGTAATAAGTTAGAGTGAGACTAATATATTTGTCATTTTAACTTTCTCATTTTAACTTATTGCACCAATTTAGTAATGTATCTACAAAAAAGATCAAATGAGAGTTAAGAAACAAAAGACGAGAAAGCGAGAAATGAGAAATATTGCTTGTTTTTCTATAATATCTAACAATAAGTTATCTTCTAAAATAATCTATAAATGATAAAATAGCTTTATGTGGAACTGTACAGGTATTTTATTTTAATTTAAATATAACTTCACACATATATTTACATATTACTATAATAAATTTTCTCCAATCTTTCAAAAACATTAATATTTTGAAAATTTGATAAAGGACAGGCATTTCCATTTGGTTCTCTTTTAACAGTTTTTCTAACAATTTCAACGGTCATCACTTCACGGATATATCCAACCCGGTGGAGTTTTCGACATCCCTTCTTAAGAAATTCGACTGCGGCATTCCCATATCTATGCGATTGCGGTTTCATCCTTCCTTAAATTGTTTCTGACTACAACTTATCGAAATATCTGCGACTTTTATATTACTGAAGAGGGCTCAGTGAGCCGAAACGCGTATAAGTAAATATGACGTTTTATATTTTATGTTCTATTTTTGTATATCATCTTTTATCGTTATAATTTTATCATGTCACTTATATCTTCATACTTTGTCGATATATATATATATATATATATATCTTTGGCTCAAAAAAGACTGTTTTTGTGAATTTATTTATATGAAAATAGCTTTATATAATACTGTAATACAGTTTCTTGTTGAAAAACGACTATTGACGTCCAAAATTGGACATCCTATGGACGTCCAAATGTGGAGACTAAAGGATGTCCAAAATCAGATATGCAGTGGACGTCCATTTCATGTACATGGACGTGTGGCCTTAAAATGAACGTCCATAGGACATCCTGTGCTATCTGGGTTAGTAATATATGGGAGAGTTGGCAATAGCGTTGTAGAGAACGGAAGCGCGCGCTTCAGGTTTTACGTTAGTTGGTCGAGAGCAAGACAGGTGGCACTTTTGTGAGTCTGTGCGTGTGACCTTTGTATGCAATATATATTTTCGTTTTCATTCTGTTACTTTATAATAGGTTTGTTCTTTCCAGCTGAACTTTCTGTACTAGTTCATAAAGTGTACACTGAGTGTTCTTTTTAGCAGAAGTGACGTCAGAGATGACTGTTCTTTTCAATAGTGCAACAGAACTGATTGTGAGTACAGCAGTTCACTGAACTGCCTGCCCCAGGTCTTGAGTTAGTGCAGTTCAATATGGCAGCTTAGGCAAAACGAGAATAACAGTACAACTTAACTTAAAATTAAAAACATTAAAAATTAAAAACAGTACAACTTAACCTAAAATTAAAAATTATATTATCTTTATATTTACTTTTTTAAGTTATGTTAATACTTAAGATTTTTTACTCTATATTCGTCTTTTACTATTATTTTTGCGCATATAAAAATATTATTGATCAGTATTTTTACATATACTTGTACACACACACACACACACACACACACACACGCACGCACACGCACGCACGCACATACGCACGCACGCACCTCCATTAGCACGCGCGCGCAACGCACGCACGTCTGGTTGCCAGTGCCCATCGCGCTTCGCACACACACACAAGCTGCGCAGAAGTAAACACGGAAGTCACGTACGCTCAAGTTTTTACGCAGCACGTCGCACGCACAAACATATAGACGCACACCCGCCCGCACGCACGCACGCATACGCCGCATAAAAAATACACGCACGCATACGCGCAAACGCTTTTAATTTATACGCCTTTATATTAATTACGCCTTTACACGCACTAAAAAAACTTTTCACGCACTACACGCACTCATTTTAACACGCACTCACAATACTCTAGTCACACACACTTTTTATCCATTCCCCACCACTCACACACGCACGCACACACACACACACACACACAATTGGTAGTAATATAATAGAAGTATAAAATACTGTGATAAATAATATTTTTTATATACGCAATAACAATAGCGACAGACAAACATATAGTAAAAAATTTTAAGTATTAACATAACTTAAAAAAAGTAAATATAAAGAGAATATATGATATATAGAAAGTTTTTTAGCTTTTTGAATTTATATTTTTAATTTATATTAATTATATTAGACCTTTAGTCGTATAAAAAAAAGTTTTCGACATGGAGAAAATAAGTGTTGCATATATTACAAGAGATGCAGCTGGAAATATTTTAATTGATAAAGATGGAAATATTACTTGTAAATTGGAAGGTATTAAAATTATGTATCTAAATATATCAATAAACATTATCTATGCAAATAGCTATTTAAGAACTAAATTTCAATATATAAATATTTATTTAATAAGAAAATAAAGATGATAAGTATAATATAATAATCTTATTATAATATTCTTGCAGAAGGTGTAATATTTAAATTAAAATATCAAGATATTGATTTTAGTTGCAATACAGTGCAATGTACTGTCGATGATCAATTAGTATTTATTAAATTACACCAAGATATATAACAAAATGTACAAAGAAATACAAACAATGAAAGAAATAATATTGATGAAAAATATCCGGAATCATGTGTCGCGTCATGTTGATTTCTGCACTGTAGCGTTCTTTTCTATCTACATTTCTGCATCTATGAAATTTTTACTGTACTCGTCAATTCTAGTTCAGAACTAGTGCAGAACTAGTGCAGCTGAAAAGAACAAACCTAATGAAAGGTGCTTTTCGTGTTCCACTGCAAGCTGCACACCCCCTTTGTTCTTAACAGGTTATGGGCCCAGATCGCTCATAGCTCATAACGGTGAAAATAGAGGAAGAATCCAAGAAAGCGGCAACCGGCCGTGTAGAAAAAATCTTGTCGGGTACGGTGTGGCGGACATTTTCTGGTGTTATAACGTTGTTGGTCAAAGAAAGCAAATCACGAAGAGAATGGATCAAATACTATCTGCAGCCGCGGGAACTGTGAAGTTGGAGGGTGCCAAAAACTGGAATGTATGGAAATTCCAGGTGAGCGTGCTGTTGCGCGGTCTTGGAATGACCGAGATAGCGGAAGGCACGAAAGTAAAACCCGAAAATGAAAACGAGTCAAAAGCATGGCTGAAAGAAGACTCCAAAGCACAAAGTCTAATTGTAACGAGACTATCGGAAAATGTGATGATGCACGTCCTAACGTGTATAAGCGCAGCGGAAATGTGGAGAAAATTGCACAGCGTGTACGAGCAAAAGAGTGACACAAGCGTCTACATGGTACAACAGCAATTCTTTCAACTAAAGTACGATCAAGGTACAGAAATGTTGCTGTTCATATCCAGGGTGCAAGAGTTACAAAGTAAACTGAAACAACTAGGTGAAGAAATCTCAGATAAACTAGCGATGACAAAGATCCTGATGTCGTTGCCTGAGGGATATAATCATTTTGTGTTGGCGTGGGAATCGACATCAGTTGATAAACAGATAATGGACAACTTAATCGCAAGACTGTTAGTCGAAGAGGAAAGACTGAAAGCTAAAAGTAACACTTGGGAAAAAAGTGTTACACTGTTAGCAACGAAGAAAAATGTAAAGTGTTATAAGTGTGGTCAGTTCGGACATGTTAAGAAAGACTGTAGGAATAACGATAGCCGCAATACGATGCGCTGTTTCGTCTGCAATAAAAGAGGACATTTAAAGAGTGAGTGTAGATTTAACATGGATAATAACAAGAAACAACTTAAAGATAGCAAAGATAGTAAAGACAATAAAGAAATCAAAGGATAGTAATGCGTTTATTGTGACTGCCATGATCGGAGATGGACAATCGAGTTATGAGAAATAATTGGTAGACAGTGGCGCTAGTGAACATATGACTTATGATCACACCTTGTTTATGAGTTACAGAGTCCTGTGCCGGGATTCTGTAACTCTTTAACGATAAAAATCGTTATCGTTAACTATCGATATCGATGATAATCGCAAAAGGTTATTCTGTAACTAGTGAATATCGATAATTCTCGATATTTGAATCGTTAAATTCCGAAAAGTATCAAAGCCGTGTCGATGTGATTGCGATCGCTGCCGGAGGTCTCGCTAAGCCATTAACGATAGTTGGTGTGAGTCGGTTATACGTTAGTGTGGAATGCATACATATATATGTAATACATGTGACGATAAACTGTTAGAAGTTATTGATAAAAACAGCTAATACGAATTGAAAGTAAGTGTAAATATTTCCATTCCTTAAGCCTTGAACTTTATCTTTCATATATATATATATATACTTAAATCTTTACTTTTAAACAAAAATGAAGTGCTGTAAACTGATATATTTAAAATTACAAAGTAAGGAAAGTTTTTTACCAAAATTGATGTTTAAACAGCATAGTCATATAAACTCAAATAGTATTTTAATATTTCAAAATGTAATGTATGTATATACATACATGTATTCACATAGCGATCCTTGCTCCCAAAGAGCATGAAGAAGCCTACATTAATCATCATGGTTATCATTCATTGAATGTGCAAATGGTAAATATTTAAATCATTGATTCATACAAAACGTGTTTTATATATTCAAATTAATGACATTCAATAATTTAATCTATTAGATATGTGACCCTAATTTAAAAATACTCAACGTTAATGCAAGATACCCTGGAGCACGACACGACGCATATATATGGAATGCTTCTGCTGCGCGACGAGTTATGGAACGCGCGTACAATCGTGGTGAACGACGAACATATCTTATTGGTATATAATCTTAACTTTTTATTAAAGATGTTTGTTGTACAAAGTTTTATTTTGTCGATTTATTGTCGACGTAACACTTTATACTCTACTGTTTATTCTAGTGCATAAATTTTATGTTGTGTTGAATTCAAAATGTATTAAAAAATTTTTAACGGAGCTGAAATAAATCTAAATGTAAAAAAAATAAATGTAAAAAAAAATAAATCTAAATATAAAAAATCTTAATCTAATTGTTTAACTGTCAAAATGTATTGAAAATCATAGACTAATTTTAATGAAGTCTATCCACAAGATCTAGTTTTGTGTATACGTGTTCCTAAATTCTCTCAAAAGTTACTAGATTTTAACTGCTAAAAGTCTGGCAACGTTGCACATCTATCGAATTATTTCGATACGTTTTGTAACGATTTTTGCATCGATTACAATCGTTAAAACCATGTTACAGAATCATCCACAGTAATGGTCGTCGGTCGCGCAAGCGACAATTGTCGTTAGTTAACGATAACGATTTTTCTCGTTAATGAGTTACAGAATCCCGGCACTGCTCAATACTAGGTCGGTGATCATAAGCGATGGAAGTAAACTAGACGCTGTTGGAGTGGGACAGATAAAATTAAAATCGTTCAATGGACAAAGCTACATTGAGACGACGCTAAATGATGTGTTACACGTACCAAACTTAAAAATGAACTTGTTTTCTGTTTTAAGCGCGGTAAATAAAGGGTATAGTATGAAAGTAAACAGTAATACATGTGAATTTATTAAAAACAATAAAGTAGGAGCCGTTGCAACACGCGAAGGAAAGTTCTTTGTAATGGATTTTAAATATGAAGATATAAACAATGTCTCAGCTTACACAGGATGCAGTTTAAAACAGTGGCGTGAGAGACTGGCTCATCAGAACTACAAGCTTGTTAAAAATATACTGAAGGATAATGATATTAAATTTTCAGGAAACACTGACATGTGTATTGAATGCCTGGAGGGGAAACAACATAGGCTCCCTTTCAAAAAAAGCGAATCATCTACATCAAGAGTGGGTGAATTGGTTCATGCGGACATTTGTGGCCCAATGGAAGAAACATTAATGAAAGGGTCAAGATTCTTTCTATTATTAAAGGACGACTACTCTAACTATCGTACAGTGTATTTCCTATCACACAAGTCTGAAATGAGAGAAAAAATAGAACATTTCTTGAAATTTGCAAAAATAACTATGGGAAGAAATATTCAAACCCTTCGAACTGATAATGGACGAGAGTTCGTTAATGAAGAAGTTAAGAGACTGTTGGATGAAAATGGCATAATTCACGAAACAACAGTTCTTTATTCACCGGAACAAAACGGAAAGGTAGAGAGGGACATGAGAACCATAGTAGAAGCAGCAAGAACCATGATACACGCAAAAAGATTGAATAAAAATCTGTGGGCGGAGGCGGTGAATACCGCAGTATACGTCCTCAATAGAACTAGCAAAAGCAGAACAGAAGAAGGAACCCTGTTTCAACTATGGACTGGAAAGGATTTTAATCTCAGGAATCTACAGGTATTTGGCACTGAGATCTTTGTTCATATTCCAAAGGAAAAACGGAAGAAATGGAATCTAAAGGGAGAGAAAGGAGTCTTCGTAGGATATGGAGAAACAACAAAAGGTTTTAGAATATATCTTCCGGAAAAAGAAATAATAGAAATTAAACGAGATGTGGTATTCATCAAACCAGTAGAAGAAAGATGCAAGTTAGAAAAGCAACAACTCGTATACCCGCAAGACACTGTTACGTTAGACCAAACTCAGAATGGCGAACCTGAAAATAACCTACTCAATCTGAAGCCAGAACAGAAAAGGAGGAAGAAAGTGGACCTCAACATGAAAAAGTTCAAGAAACAAAGGGAGAAAGTGAAGAAAAATATGCTACACCAAATGAAGAACCAGATGTATTAATAAATACCACTAGGAGTGGAAGACCTATCAGAAGACCACAGAGACTGGATGACTTTGAAACGATCTTTGCCACAAGTTTGGAGAATGAACCTACAACGTATGCAGAAGCTATGAAAAGAAAGGAGGCCGAGAAATGGAAAGAGGCAGTAAACGATGAACTGAAGTTGTTAAACGAAAATAATACATGGACTTTAGTAGATAAACAACCAGAAGGTAAAACTGTAATTAATAGCAAGTGGGTATTTAAAACTAAAAGACTGAGTAACAATGAAATCAAATATAAAGCTAGATTAGTAGCTAAGGGATTTGAACAAACAGACAATTTTAACGTATATGATCTGTATGCTCCTGTTGCTAAGTTGAATACATTTAGGGTTTTTATGTCTGTAGCTACAAAGTTAAACTTACAAGTATATCAGATGGATGTATGTAGTGCATTCCTAAATAGTGACATTGAAGAAAAGGTTTACTTAAAACTCCCAGATGATATTGGACTTAGCAATAATAAAAATGCGATATGCAAGTTGAATAAGTCGATTTATGGTCTTAAAAGGTCTCCAAAATACTGGAATATAACGTTCGATAAAATAATGAGTTCAGAAGGTTTTATTAAGTCGAGTAAAGACTCTTGCTTATATACAAAGTGTAATGACAGTGTTAAAATGTTTTTGCTCTTATATGTTGATGACATTCTATTGTTTGGAAATAGTAACACGGAGATTCGAAAGTTAAAAGAAGTATTATCCAAGTCGTTTAAAATGAAAGATATGGGAAAGGTAACAAAATACTTAGGAATTAGTGTAGATCAAGACCTTGAGAAGGGAATAACAAAAATGAATCAAACTGAATATTTATAAAATGTTTTGAATATGTACGATATGTCAGATTGTAAACCATTGTTATTACCATAAACCAATAGACAAAAATTTTAAATTCAGCACATTAAAGAGAGAAAAGTCCGAAAGTAAAGAAATAGAACAAAAATGTAAAAAGTTAATATGTGGTCTTATGTATGCTGTAATAGGAACTAGACCAGATTTATGCTCAACAGTCACAATGTTAAGTAGATATCAAGATTGTGCAAGCGAAATGCTATATAAACTGTTCAAAAATGTGCTACGTTATGTAAAAGATACAATCAACTTGAGTTTAGTGTTCAAAAGGAATAATACTAAATCGGTGGAAGGTTTTGTAGATAGTGATTGGGGAGGTAACCCATTAGATAGAAAGTCAACATCCGGTTATTGTTTTAAAACATTCAATCATACGGTGATATGGTCATCAAAGAAACAACAATCGGTCGCATTGTCAACTGCAGAGGCAGAACTCATAGCTTTAAGTACTGCAACAAGTGAGGCTTGTTGGGTTAAGGATCTGCTGCTGGAGTTTGATATTGATATTGATTGTGTTACTATATAGTCCAAGAGCTGATGACACAAATTTGGGTAGGTGTTTTAGGCAACTTGAAATTATAAAAATAAGTAAATTTGAATGTGTGCGATTACGGAATGAAGATTCTGGCAAAAAGTTTGCGGTTATTTTGCAAGTTAAAAGTTTAAAAGTTATGTTTTAAAAGTTATGTGTAATGTGAAAGTTATGTGTTATGTGTTATGTGTGTTATGTGTAATGTAAAAGTTATGTGTTATGTGTTATGTGTTTTAAAGTTATGTGTTTGTTAGTTATGTTTTAAAGTTATGTTTTTAAAAGTTTTGCAAGTTATTGCAATATTTTGCAGTTAAAAAATAACTAAATTTTATTTTGCCAAAAGTATATTTTTTGAGGCTTTTTCTTTTTAAATGTACTAGACTGCGCAGTTGCAAAATAACCGCAAACTTTTTGCCAGAATCTTCATTCCGTAATCGCACACATTCAAATTTACTTATTTTTATAATTTCAAGTTGCCTAAAACATCTACCCAAATTTGTGTCATCAGCTCTTGGACTAATATGAAGATAACTAATCAGCAATTAAAATTGCACACAACCCTGCGAACAGTAGAATTAAGCATCTTGATATTAAGCGTTATTTTATAAAAGAAAAATTGGATAAAGGAGAAATCAATATTAAATATGTGCCCTGCCGAAAATGTGCGATTAAAACCGATTAAAACGGAATCCTTTCGGATCAAAACCGATTACTTTTTAATCCGAGCGGATTAAAAAGTAATCGGTTTTGATCCGAAAGGATTCCGTTTTAATCGGTTTTAATCGCACATTTTCGGCAGGGTGTGCACTAATGAACAGATCGGCGACATTTTTACAAAAGCCTTAGGAGGCAATTTATTTGAAAAGTTTAGAACAAAGGTTTTTAATACAGAGTAAAAGGGAGATAAACTACTGTACTATTAAGAGATAAGAAATTAAGTTTTTTTTTGTTTTGTGTGCTTTAAGAAATAATTCTTTGAGAGGGAGTGTTAATATGAGCAATTAATTATTTGTGAAGATGCTCCTCTAGTGACTAGTTAGTAATGTATGGGAGAGTTGGCAATAGTGTTGTAGAGAGCGGAAGCGCGCGCTTCAGGTTTTACGTTAGTTGATCGAGAGCAAGACAGGTGGCACTTTTGTGAGTCTGTGCGTGTGACCTTTGTATGCAATATATATTTTCGTTTTCATTCTGTTACTTTATAATAAAAGGTGCTTTTCGTGTTCCACTGCAAGCTGTACACCCCCTTTATTCCTAACAGTTTTTATTATACCTTCTTAAAATTATTAAAACCTTTGTATTCATCTCTGTACCTACATTATTTCCTTATAATGGGTCTGTTCTTTTTAGTTGCACTACTGAACTAGTGCAATAAGTTGGAATGAGACATATATATATTTTTTCACTCTAACTTATTGCACTAGTTCAGTAGTGCAGCTGAAAAGAACAGATCCAAGATCTTAAGATTATTTTCTCTTACAACTATTATCATTCCAACACTCTAACATCTTGTTTATTTATAGTTTTGCGCAATAATATTTACACGTAATTAATAATGAAATAATTATTGAATGTTTACATAATAAATTTATACTTTTTATTATTTACTCATTACATACATTACAATAATGATATTCGAAAAAATGTTTTAAACATAATGACTGTTTGCACCAAGAACATCTTACTACAGCTAAATTATTGCAACCTTCGATATCACATGTTGTTGAAGTTTTGTCAAAACTGAATTGTACTGGATTTTCAAATTCTTCTGATCTTTCGTTCGTATATCCACTTTTAAACCACGAATATTTAAATAAGTTGTGATATCGTGGGGATGACAATTGATTATGTATTAAAGATTGCAATTTTATTATATTATTGCGTTCATGCAAATTTATATTACTTTCCAATTTATATTACTTTCCAATAGTAAAACAGTATCTGAAAATCTTTTAGCAAAATTTTTCCAAATTCTAAATCCATAAACATCTAATGGTTGTATTTTTCCTGTAGTAGCTTTCGGTATTATCATAGTAGTAACATGTTTTCCTGGACATTGTCCCAATATTATTTCGGATTTAACACCTCCAGGAAAGTTGCTTCACGAAGCTAGGCAGCGTACACTTTTTAATGCCAAGTGAGGTTCCAGATTACAACTTTTCACACAAAGTGAATTCCACCCACCTATGTGTGTAGTTTTTTGGTAGTGGAATGGCATATACACACACATTGTCATGAAATTTCTTTTGTTCATTGGTCATTGGCAGTGGATGTGTAAAGCTGTATGTTCAAAATAACTGCTATATTTTCCAAACTTTTTTGTTAATAACTTTTTAATGAAAAACGAGCGACGGCTAAAACCTCCTAAAGGTCACTCAGGAGGATGACCTTGACAACACATGTCAAGATCAAGGTCATTGGGGGGTGGTGTGTAAAACAGAATATTTACCGCGTTTTTTTTCAAATGGGTGTTTTACCCCTTAAAAGTCAAAATATGCACATACAAAAAAATACGTGTCTCTTAGATTTGTATATATAACAACATATTTAAAGGAGAATCAAATCGGTTCCGGAAGTTCCCTTGTTAGTGTTAAATTTGGAAAACGCTTCGCTAAATTTCAGGTGAGAAGCTCAGATATGTTGGTAAAAGGAAGAACCGTTAAAATGACATATGGTTATGAATTCCGGAAGCAATAAACAAATAATAAATCACACATATTAGAATATTCTTAAGCAGAAAATAATTTAATATTTCAATATTTTTAACATTTAAAAGCACCATTAAATTATTTAATTTTCTGCTTAAAGAAGTTCTAATTACCTGCATTATCTGTTTATTGCTTTTAGAATTAATAGTATTGTTTCGTTGGCTACTTTACTATGATTATACAGTCATTTTAACAACAGACCTTCCTTTTACTGTCTCTTATCTGAGATCCAGTGTATTTATGTGATTTCGGCATCAATAAAATTTCATAATTTGAACATGCACCAAACCGCGTTTTGATTCTCATTGCCTTTAACTTTATTTTATACTAATTTATTAAAATTATTAGTATAAAATTACATAATATTCAAAATGTAACAATATATCTTTCAAAAGAAGTTATAATATAAATTATATAAATTATTAGTCAACTTTGAAATTTTATTTTTTTACATCTAAGAAAACTTTTTAAAATTTTATATACAAGGTGTCCCCAAAATAAATATGTCTTTAAAATGTCGTATTCCTGACTCAATTCTAAGACAATTTTTTCTTTTCCAAAATTTTGTTCAAAGTTCAGCTTTTGAGTTATAAAAAGAAATAGTTGGCTTATTACGCGCCGAGTACCACGAAGCCTAGATAGAAGGAGAACGATCGGCATACGCTTTCTCGCCGTATTTGTGTCCTCAAGAATGAGGAAACATCGGGTTCAATAATTCTCCACAAGGGCGGCGGTGATGTTTGGGAGTTCAGAATTGTAGCACATGTGATTTTGTAAACAATAAGTAATGTCATTACTTATCTCGTTGTAATTTTTTTTTAATTTGCATTATAATATAATTAAAATGGTGAAATATTGCATTGTGGTGAACTGCAGAAATAACAAACATAGTAAAAAACTAAGGAATGAGTTAAAAGTGAAAAAGAATTCTCTGTTTGGAATTCCTAAAGTAAGTGTAACCTCAAAATATCAATTTACTGCATAAAAAAGTCATGCATATATATTTTTTAATTAATTGATAGTAAGGAAAAACTTTTAAAATAAAATGAGCATGAATCTAGCAGATATTCATTAATTTTAATAATTAACAAAATATGACATTGAAAGTAGCAGACATCTGAAAATTTTTATGATTTTTCTTAAACAAATTATTACAAAGAAAATTCAAATAAAAAATTCCACATTTAGAAAATTAAAAGATTTATAAGTGCAATTTTTTTAATATTTTCTTCGTAGCAATTTATCTGCTGAGAAAAAAATAAAAAAGTTATAGATGTATGGCAAAATCATAATGGGTGTAAAGTTAGCAGACAATAATTTATTTTTGAATAAATAAGTAAATAATAAAAAATTAGAAATGAAAAAAATGCATAAAGAGATCTTTTATTTTTGTAAATTTGAATTTTTTTTATTTTTTCACTTTTCCAACATTTACCTTATTTTTATAATTATAACAATTAATAAATGTCTTCTAAATTCAAGCTCATATTAAATTACGTGAATAGTTTTTAAAAATTTGTACGTGTAACTTATTGGGCAATAATTCAATAGTAAAGAAATCATAAAAATTGACAAATTACTACCAATATTACAAATGATAAAAAATTCAAATTTATCACAAAAAATATTTAGCACTGTTACTAAAAAAAGACACATTAACAATTTTTATGGTCTTAAAAAACGTTTGAGAAAATATAAAAATTTTATGATACTGATATTAGTAGACGTCTGAAAATTTTTTATATTTTTTTTTGTAATAAATAATTGATTTTCAACAAATATATTACAGTTAAGAAATTTAAAAATAAAATTGCACTTATAACTCTTTAAATTTGATGTGGAATTTTTTTTAAATTGCTTTCATAATTGTGTGTTAAAAGAGGAATCATAAATAATTGTCAGATATCTGTTACTTTCAGTATTTTTTTGTTTTCTTAATAGAAGGCAATATTAATATTCAGAAGGCTGTTGTTACCAGTTATATTTTTTCTGTTAATATCATTCACCATTATCACAATTTTTCTTCATTAAAATTGGTTTATGTGAAATTGATTAATTAGTTAACCCTTCTCCTAAAGAATATCGACGTTGTAAGACAATGGAGCGAAATATTAGGACAAGATTTAGTCTGTGATTCAAAATTGGATACATTTATATGTGATGAGCATTTCAATGAAGAATTGAACATATTGAGGAAAGATATAATAAATATACCTGGTCAAAAACCGTTTGTATCCGAGAGGAAAAAAATTACTCTCAAACCTAATGCTAGACCTACTTTACATAAAAATATCGACGTTGTGATACCTTCATCAAATATTCCAATAGTTAAAAAAAAACAAGTGAGAGATTTTTTCTTTAGAATTGCATTTATTTATAACGTAATAAATTATTCTTAGGATATGAGTGATTCGTTCTCACTATAATTTAATTTTTTGTTTAATAGGAAAGTACTGTAGGACTTTTATGTGAGAGTCGGTCAGTTGCAAATGATGAACCAGTTTTTAATTAGGTTTTTATAATATCCTTTTGAATAAATGTAAAATCTGAAAAAAATCTAATGTAAAAAATTTTAATAATTTTTTGGCAGGAATCAATTCAAATACCAAATGATGATTGCATTGTTGATACAAATAATATTGGACAAGTATTACTAAAAGTATTAATTATATGACCGGGTGCCAATTGAATTAAAAACTCAAAAATATTTGGACAAATATAAATGTAATGCCTTCTACATGCACATTTTTTAATATCAATATTTATGTATTTGAGTAGATAAACATCATTTTTTAAACTAATTGCTACTAATTTTGTGCAGTACATATTTACAATACTTAATATCGTTTCGATTGTCACTTGAGTATTTAATGTTATCAGTAAATTTTATTGTATTCAAAAATTTTCTTTTTCTTTTCAATGTTTTTATAATAACACAGACAGGGTGTGTAAGTTCTGAACCGTCAGAGTTGGATACGGACTTTTCAATATACGAGCTGCGGAAAAACTTAGAAACGCAAAAATTACCTAAAAAGTGGAGCTGGGTTGACGATCATCTAGATCCACCTGCAGTCATTCTTTGCTATCTTGATTATAAATCATTTGATGTCAAGTTTCGTGTTAAAATCGATAAGGCTCTGAATATTGTAGTAAGAAGATTTTATATTTTTTACAAATTCCGACTGAAGCTAATTGATTGTATACTTTGACAGGTCACAAATGTAAGAATTAATCAATCCGTAAGAAGTAATTTGGTTATTTCTAGTATGGAACAGTTTTGGGAATTTCTAGAATTACTAGAGGTATCTCAAGTGTGCAGTGGTAGTGGATTTGATAACCAAAAGTATGTATTAGAAAATGTATTCTTCATTGTTATCATAATTTTTTTTTCTTGAAATACATTATACTTAAATCACAATTTTTAAATTGTGTTAGATCATCAGAAGCATGTACAGTTTTCTTAAAGACTGATGAACAATATAAAAAACAAGCAGTAATATATCGATGTAACGCATGTAGGCAATTGAGAAAAAAAATATGTAATCAGTTGCATAGACCTAAAATAGATATTGACGAACAGAACAAAAAACTTTAACGAGAACTGAATTCAGCAAAGAAAAAGTGTACTCGTCTAAGTAATAAGGTACGTATTTCGTTTTTCACGCGACTAGTGCTTATTGTGAAGCAAAAAAGTTTTTTATTCCAGCAATAATACTTGCTATTATAAAGTTTTTACGTTTCGAACAACTTTAAAACATTTTGTTTACTATACACTCAAATTATTTATTAACTATTTCAGAATGAAACATTAAAACAAAGTGTTGAGGAGGAAAGACAGAAATGTGCTAATGCTTCTGAAACAGTAATTGAACAAGAAATTCTTAATTTGCCTCCTATCCAGAAAGAAAGCGTTAGAGCGTGCTTTGCTGCTGCTAAAGTGAAAAACTCCAAACAACGGAGATATACAATTGAGTGGGTATACGAATGTCTACTAATAAGAATAAAAAGTGCATCTGTCTATGAACGACTCAGGTCTAGACAGATTTTACCCCTCCCTTGTAAAGATACCCTCCAGAAATATATCCAAAAATTAGATAGTGCATTCGGTTTTTCTGAAGCTCTTTTTGAAACCCTTAAATTAAAAGATTCTCGAATGGAAGTAAACACAAAAAGGGGTATTTTTTATTATTTTTACTTTCATTGTGTTGCAGCAAATTGTAAAATTAACAACCGTTACAAAGCGTACTTCTGAACTTGCAACTAACCATATTTTTGCTTCCCTGATTAAACAAAACGATTTGAAATAATAAAAAAGTATTAGACTTTTGATCATTCCAATCATTGCACATACTAACTAACTCTTCTGGACGTTTAGCATCGGAAAAAATCATTTTATTTATTCAGGGTAAAATACTGGCTTTATTCCCGTAAATATTTAATAATTCTTTTGACGATACGTTTAACTCAAGATGCGTTAGAGGTAAACATGTTTAATTTAATTTTTATTTCTCTATTCTCCAAAAATATTCTTTTTGTATTGTTACACAACATATGTAATTTTTTAATGTTAATTTACAGAAATTTTTTGGAATTATGAGAAGTGCCTGCGGATGTAACGACCACCCAGACGTTATACTATTTGCTCAAGTTTATCGTTTGTTATGTTCTTATTCTCTCGCGACTCCGCCGAAAGGTTCAAATGTAACTGCTGGAGAATTATTGCAATCCCTAATGCAAACAAAAGATTCTTTGGCTTTGGCTTCTGCACCCAAGAATGAATGGTTGAAGAAACTTGATGCTATAGTAGAAAACGGAATTGATGATAAAATAACTGATGCACGAACGGATGATGGTACTGATATCGGTAGTGGTATATCTGATGGATTGATTGGTGCCTGCAGTATTAGTAACGACGACAATTTCTACCCAGAACAAGTTTCTGCAGCCAATATTGTCAATGACATTCATATGTCGAATGGACAAATTAGTGAAGGTAATAAATCTTTTGAAAGTCTTGTAAATATATACTACAGACAATAATGGAGATGTAGTGGATCAAGATAAGGACACCTATTGTCGAAAGCCTTTTGAAAGTTTGGTAGACGATAGTGATGACAGTAATGACGATTACAATGAAAATAAGGACCCAAATGAAAACCTTTTAGATGAACCAAATACTTTCACATTTCAAGATCCTCATGACGATCATGACTATGATGTTGTTCAATCAAGTGATGAAATTGTCGCGTATATTGCTGGCTTCATGGTACGGAAAACGAGTCGTTACACCAAGTGCTTCACATGTATAGACACGTTACAATCAGCAAATAAAGCTAACAGTGGCCGAGATAAATTTATTGAGCTTATGAGTGATGGTGGGTTGATTTACCCGAGTGAAAATTTATTTTTGCTTATTAAAAGCCTTGAGGAAGATGTTTTAACAGTTGTAGGAACTAAAACCATTAAATGTAATACAATGCATCAAATTCTCGATAAAATATCATTGAGAGAATCACTTCCTGCTGTAGGATGCCCTGATCATACTAAACAATTAACGGTCAAAATCATTAATTACTTTATAGTTATGAGAGGTAATTTCCTCGCTAAATTATTCAACAAAAATTTAAATCAACGAAAATTATTAACCAAAAAACATCGCAAAAGTGCTAAATTGGCTTAATAAAAAAATATTATATTATTTATTATATTATTATTATTATATTATTTTTTTAAATGTTTATGAAAAGCTAACTAATATTACTGTTGTTTAATAAAGTTTAAAATTTTATGAACGAATTCTTTTGCGCAATTGAAATCTTTTTTTAAAATTTATTATTAATTTTTCTATTTATTTACTTACAGCTCATCATGTTTATATATATTATTGATTAATATCCTTGCTCTAATGATTAATTAAATTTTAAGATGCATATAAATTTTTATATGCATTATAAAACATTAATTTACTTCGTGCTTGGTTAAAAAATTGATTAATTTTTTTTATTTCGTAGATTTTATGATTAACTTTATCAATAATAGATCAATTTATCGTTATTTCTTTTTATATTACTGATATCTATTTTTATAAAATAAGGCTAAAATTGCTTATTTAATTTATCTAATTACTTTTAATTGTTATTGAATTTCAATTGAAATTAATTTTCATAATTAATTTTAATATAAATTGCAATTAATTTAAATTTATGAATCCATTATTTTCCAAGCAGAATATATAGCTATATATATTGGCAGGGCCCGGCCTGTCGAATCGACGCGCCTTCTAGTGGCAGTATAATTCATCCTTTCATACTAGTTATTTGTAGACACGTTTATAACACCACGATCGTTCTCCTTCTATCTAGGCTTCGTGCCAAGTACAAAAGGCAAGCAGGGTCGTTACGACCATAGAGATATTAGACTAGAGTGCGCAAAAGCTACCGCTGCCCGTAAGTGGACGCAATAGAGGCTAAGAGAGAGACGGATGCGAAAAGTTCCCTCTGTCTCTTTCTAGCCGAGTGCTGTGATTAGCTCCCGCTCTTAGGCTCCGCCGACCACGCGACGCCCGAGAGGGGAGAAAGACGGCTAACCATGTAGCCAATCACAGCGCTTGACTAAAAAGAGACAGAGGGAACTTTTCGCATCCATCTCTCTCTTAGTCTCTATCGCGGGATTCTTGCGCATTTTAGTCTAATATCTCTATGTATCTCTATATATTTAGTTGGTTACGAACAGATAGCCAAAGGTCCGGGTAAAAACGAGACCATTCGTCTTTGCTTTGATTACCGACCCATTTCGCCCCTGGTTTGAGTCCAGGCTAAAGATTTCGCCCCTGGTTTGAGTCCGGGCTAAAGATTTCGCCCCTGGTTTGAGTCCGGGCTAAAGATTTCGCCCCTGGTTTGAGTCCGGACTAAGTATATCCGATTTTATCGACCCATTTCGCCCCTGGTTTGAATCCAGGCTAAAGATTTCGCCCCTGGTTTGAATCCGGACTAAGTATATCCGATTTTATCGACATATTTCGCCCCTGGTTTGAGTCCGGGCTAAAGATTTCGCCCCTAGGTTCGAGTCCATGCTAATTAACTACGAGACGAGAGAAAGAGAGGTGAGAGATTTATAATTTTCTCCTTCGCACGCCGTATATCGATAGCAAATATTTCAAATGATCGGAGTCGAGAATACCGATTTTCTTTTCCTCTAGTTCAAGATTTTTGTTGCGTTATTAATTAATTAAATAATAAAGAAATTTAAACTTTTGTGGAAATTGGCAATTTGTTATTAATTTAAGACTTTATTGATCTAACTCTTTTATTAAAATTATTACATGTATGACTTTTCAACTTGTAATTTAGATCCTTTTTAAGTAACTATTTATTACAGCAAATTGAATCACTAAATAAATATATACATACATATATACAATACACACACACACACACACCCACACACAACCCCACCTTACACACACCACATCGTTACACACACAACACAAGACACACACACAATTACAATGGGTCACCCTGTATATATATATATATATACATATATATTGGTTTAAAAATAATTTCATTGGATTAATATAATAAGATATAATAAGATATTTGCGATTAAAATCACACTAATAAGCACGATCCAGTGAGAAGAGATCTATCGAGTGGACATCGAATTGACGTCGAATTGATGTAAATTGCATCGATCGATATCAATTTGATATCGATTTGATGGTCATTTCTCACTGGGGATATAAATTGGATAATTTTTAACTAGATTAATCATATTTAATTAAAAGTAATCCGATTTATGTCGTGTTTGGTGTCATTTTAATCGTAAAAATGTCATTAATCCATTAAAATTATTTTCAAATCAATAAAATGCGAAATTAATGTTCTAGGTCTTATTTTATTCCATGTTTACTTTTCATAGATAAGCGAGCTCTTTAAAATCCTCGACGCTGGAGCGTGAGGAAAGCGAGAGCGAGAACAAATAAAGAGCAACGAGATCGGCCA